>CAJUYI010003511.1:0-22938 GCA_910591695.1 Galerucella pusilla | reverse complement strand
GTAGGGATGAAGTTTTTCTTTATGAAGACATCTTAGAACAGTTGTATGACTAACATTATTTTCACGGGCAATTTGACTTGTACTTGAAGTTGGATTCTCTTCGACACTTAACAAAATATCCACTTTCACATCATCTTCAACGAAGTGTGGTTTTCTTTTCAATGGTTTGACATGTCCATGTTCTTTGAATTGTGCATTGACACTTCAACTTGACTTCTGCAGTTATCCCCGTACCCGATCATCATTAAAATCTCAATTCGGTGAGTCTCAGTTAAATTTTTCATTGTTATGTCGACAAGGAAAGAGTGTTTGACAAAGATTTTACTTTTTCAGTATAAACTGTCAACACATCAACAACTGACAGAATAGAAAACAATCCACATTATTTACCGATTTTGTCTAATTATTGGCGTTTTTAGGCAATTCATGGGCGTAGCAGGTTTTGTTTAATATACAAAAACGAAGTTTAGATTTTTGATAAATCCATATTTAGCTAATTTAAAAAAGTACCAATATTTCAAGTGTAATAAATTATTAATTTTAAAATTTCACCCTGTATAATTCATAATTGACCATACATTATTTAGTTTGTTGGAGTCGGTTCATTAAGAGGATTTCGAAAATATGCAAATATACAGGGTGTTTCATTAAAAAAAAAACACATAACATAAAAACGGATCATTAATAATATTAGAAAAATTTTTTTTTCCAATGATTAATTTAAGTTTTTAATTTTGCAACAACGATAATTATTAATAAAAACCTGACATTTTTTAATTTTTCCAACGAGGATCTATTGTGAAGCCTTTCAAGAATTGCTCCAAGAGAGGAAAAAAATCTCAAATTTATAGTTTAACAATTATCACACTTGCAATGTTCATGTTCAAGCAGAAAAAATTATTAGTTAATAATTGAATAACTAATTGAAAAATTGTGATAACAATTTTTTTCAGGCGGATTATTGTTCATTTATCTATCCAGTAAGCCCCTGAATTTTTTCATTTCTTGAATTTCATATTTAATATGTTGAAATAATTTTATTTAATAAAGTGTCCAAAGTAGGCGTGGCTTACGGAAGCCAGAACACCCGTTTTCGGCCGTATTTTCATCCTTCTGGGAAAATTATAAATATTGGTCCTACAGTTCCGGGAGTCGGGTTTTTTTAGGAAATTTCCTCCTCGTTTCAAATCTTTTTTTTAATTTGAAAAATCTTTATTAGTTTTTGAGATATTTGCAAAAAACTAAACCCCCTTTTTTTAGTTAATTGTTAATAACTTTTGCAACTTTTGTTTGCGGAACTTCATTTTTTTCAAAAATTATCTAGATGTCATCCCGAATCGAATGACACCTCGATCATAATTTTCGGAGACTGCTGAAAAAAGTTAGCCAAAAAGGCACTTGTGGATTAGACTAGTTGCTCTATGATGTCACTGTCACTGTCAATACAATTATGTTTGTAGTATTGGTTGTTATGGGAAACGAGCGTTTTGCAATTTTTTACGCTCAGCGAGCGTAAAGTAACTCTCCTCAAGAAACGTCAACTTTTCGTTGTAAAGGTAAGCGAAAAAGCCTACTTTTCAATGTGATTGTAGAAAAAAATATTTATGCGTCATTTGTGTATTTAAAACTTGAACTTTCTCCGATTTGTGTCAGCGCAAACAAAGTTATTACATCAGAAAAGAATTTGTTATTACTTTAAAATATTCAAAATAAGTGGCGGCAGTTGGGAGGCATGCATCACCCTGAAAAATATCATCTCACGACCCTGGGACAACCAGTATAATATTCCATACAATCTACACCTATGATATGAAGTTTCCGATAAACACACCTTCATTCATTGCGGATACAGGATACAGTTACATATCATCAGTTTCCATTCCACCGATCAATGATTTTCGATTATGAATGAAATGATAGAATCATACATTAAGTAACGACATCGCGGCGATACGATTATTGACCGAGGCACAATGTGCACCATTAGAAATCCCGAACCGCTTTCTTCAACAAGGAGATATCTATATGTCATATCAGGTTTTGTGAGAATGTCTCTTAAAATATTGATAGTTTTTTTTTCTCTTTAGTTTCATGATAAGTGCAATGCACCTGAAACGTTGTATTGAGGCGTGGTCGTTTAAATTTACTAATCAGACGTGTTTACGTTCGTAAGTGGTATATCTATGAAGACCGCTATAATACCAATTCGTCATGTCCGTCTCGCAGTAGATACGTTTTAAATTTTTTTGAAACAAAAAACAGACCATCGGTACAAGGTTTAATAAGATCTCCCTGATTTGGTGTACACATTTTCATTACCTCACTCTCTCTCTCTCTCTTCCTCTCTCTCTTTCTTTTTCTCCCTCTTTCTCTCTCTCTTTTTCTCTCTCTATCTCTCTATGATCCTCCCTCTGTGTCTTTGATTCTCTCTTTTCCTTTTCTGTCTATCTCGTCCCTATTCTCTTTATAACCAACCCTCTCTTTCTGCCTCTCCCTTTCTTCATTTTCTCTATATGCCTCTCTCTTTCCCGTCTTTTTCTCTGTTTCATCCCATCCTTCTTGTCTGCCTTCACTCTCTTCTTTCTGATTGCGGAAAGCGTCAGCATTGAAAATGGAGTTGCAAATAACATTTTATACAATAGAACGAAGCCAAAAGTCTCCTGCAGTACTTCAAGAGTACTTCAGATATGAAGAAATTATGGAGTCAGAACATTTCATACAAATTGAGAAAAAACGAGAAAATATTGATACAAATAATGTTCATAATTGTACTATTAATATTCATTTAAATCAATAAATAAGATACACTTTTTATATGTTATACATTATTACCACCCAAGGGAGGTAAGTTGACTTACAACCCCTCGTCAAGGGCAATCGATATATTCTTGGTAATTGTTACGTATGTCCCTCAACTTGTTTTGTTTGCTATATAGGGAGGAGATTAAAGTGAAACTGCTAGGATGCAACGAAACGCTATAATAACTGTTCATCTTTTAAATAATTTCTGCTTATAATACTTATTATAAACATTTATTATATTCTTGGATTGTTATAAAATAGTGGAAGTAGATCGATATAATACTGTAATAATGAATTATCCAATAAAATTACAGGTAATGGATTAATATCAAACTAAAAAAATTTTAACATTAGCATGCCTTTAAAAAGAAACGAAATACCTTCCAAATTATGTACCACTCGACCTCCCATGCCATTGAAGATTCTCGAAGGGGTAGTCACCCCTTTTAAGGGGATGACCGTACAAACATAAGTTAACTATCAAAAGCTGTCCCCCTCGAAAAATCGACGTGTCTCGGGGTTTGCCGCAAAAACTCCTCCGCCAACAATATTTGAGGTGGACTGTATCTAATGCTTCACCCTGTATACAGTGTGTAACAGCCAAATGGAATAAATGAGGACGTGTTGGGACGACGACAACGACACGACGATGTATGTATGTATGTGTGTATGTGTGATTTTTGGGGTGACATTCACTGAGACCTAAAAGATCTATTGTGCCCCCTTACTTCTACTCAGTTTCTGAGGAGAGTCTCAGAAACTAGTAGTTCCTTTAGTCCTGTTTCCCGGAGGAATTTTAGGACGTCTGCAGGTCTCAACTTAGGCAAATGTTCCTCCTCTATCCAGTAATCTCCCAGGTGCTGTGCTCTAGGATTCTAGAGTGCTGTGCAGTTGGAAAGTATGTGGATGGAGGTTTCTTCTTCCATTCCACAAAATCTGCATTCTTCTTCCTCCACTATTTTGAGCTTTTTCAGGTGCCCATTCAGGCGACAATGTCCCGTTAGGATCCCTGTCAAAACTCTTAGCGCAGTTTTACTTTGACTTATGCATTCTTTTGATCTCAACAGGTTGTAGTCACCCAGAAGAGTCTTTGATTGTATAAGTCCTACTAGATCTTTCCAATGGTCAGATCTTCTCTTTTTCTCGGCTTTACTTATTTCTTCCAATATTACATTGGGGCTGATTCCGCAAAAGGGTTCGGGCCCCCAGAAAGGTATTTCAGTCCCCCTCTTTGCTAGTTCATCTGCTATTTCATTTCCTTCTATTCCAGTCTGTCCTGGAATCCATAGTAAGGTGACTATATTGTTCTCGCCTAGTTCATTTTGTTTGTCTAGGCATTCCCACACCATTTTGGAACTGATAACACAAGAGCTCAGTGCCTTAATGGCTGCTTGACTATCCGACATTATGATAATCCTTTGTCTTCTGTATCCTTTATCAATATTGAACTGGGCGCACTCTCTTATGGTGTGGATTTCCGCTTAAAAGATACTTGGGGTTTTTCCCAAGCTTTCAGAGTGTTTGGTTCCTGGCCCGAACAACGACACGACGATTTGTATCTTTAAATTAAATTAAAGAATTATATAGGGTGTGTCATGTGTCAGTGGTCAATACCAACTAAAAAATATTAACTGCTTTCATTTCAATATAATATTGAAACGTCAAACTTGTATAAACTGTAAATAAAAACAAACAAAACACCCATATAAATTGTATACTTTGACAGTTCTTCAAACTTCAAATTCGAATGACATTTTTGTAACTTGCTATTAGTTCATAAAACATATAAACAGAAAGTGGCTAACTTCATCTTTAGGTTTGTGACGTATCTGTAGTGAAAGTTGCAAACATTTAGGAATTCTTCATTTCCAGTTTTCTCCTGAATTATTCGGTTTGAAAAATTTTTAAATTAATTTTTGCAAAGAAGAAGTAATATATTTTAATAAAAAGCGGATATCTGTTTAACACCCCATTTTATTCCTCTAAAATTGTCGCTATTCACAAAAATGGATCCCGTGTTTTTTCATTTATGAAAACCGACTAATTTGACCCCCTAGAAAAGTTTGGAGCCTTTGAAAAAAATTTTACGCGTCCTATATGACACTTCCATACTTTTAATGATAACTGTATAAATAACTATCTACCCCGTTATATTCTAGTCAGCGCCAATCGATTCAGCTTAAAATTTACATTATGGAGAGGATGAACATTCCTATTATCGATACTTGAATTTTGTCAAAAAAAACATTTTTTCTTTGTAACTTGAACGTCGCAAATTTCCGCACTTACTAACTCGTTAAAGTAAAAAGGTGTCTCAACGAATTTCATTCGTAACGATGCCGACGTTCCAAATAATTTGTGACATGTCTACCATTTAACCAAACGTTTCCAAGACGCTTTAATTATATCTTGATGTTAATCCAGCCGGAAATCATAATCCTTTGATGGCTTTACTTATAATCATTCAGAAATGGTCTCTTAAAAAAAACCTGCCTACTGAAATGAAAACACAAATAACTGGATAGATATTTTTACAAATAAATTCATCCCCTATAAAAATGTTATCTTAAGCCCACGAGAGAAGGAAATTTCCACAAATAAATGAACTCCTTATAAATTTTTTTTCGTACTCCTCTTATTTCCGAGAATTTCATTAATTGATATTAGACTATGAGCCCATGGGGAAAAAAGTGTCGCGATTTGAAACAGCAGCAAACCGATTCAGAACGATAGTTTATCATGCCACCATCGGTTCCAGCGCTATGGCGTTCATTTTCTCTTATGCACAAAAGGGCAGTGGAAAACTGAACATTTTATTTTCTACCGCCTGAAACCGTGATAAAAAACTGTACGCCGTTTGTTACATTTGATAGTAGAATCATAGGAGATCGGTCCAGACTCTATGACGTTCAAAAACAATCGTTCGGAAAATCTAGGAAAATTTTGAAAAACTAATTTTCTACCCTCTAAAAAGGGGAATTCAAATTGCACGGTATTGGTTTCTGTAGATTATACATCATATAAATTAAGATTTGACATAAGAGCCGTACACAAAAAGTTGTGTGAAAAACCGCGGGAAATTGTTTCTTTTTCAAGATTTTCCTACTCAAAAAAGGTCATCTGAAACTGTCATCTGAAGCGGCATCTAGTGCAATAGGTTCCCTTTAGAATAAAATCATAAAAAAAATTATGTACAAAAATAATAGTGTGGATAGTCAAAAAACAAGATTTTCTAAAAATGTATGTATTACCTACAACTGTTAGCTTTAGCATACGATTATTTTTACGCGATAAATCTCATGTAAAAATGAATGACATTTGTTACAATCAAATTGTTTATTTATAAAGAATTTAAAAAGCATGTGCAAAAATATTTGTACAGTTTCATATCACGGTTTCAGGGGGTAGAAAATGAGTTTTCAAAAATTTTCCTAGATTGTCCCAATAATTATGAATCACCCTGTATATTTGGTGCTCCTCTGATAGTTGAGACTCATAATATAACGAATTATCCATGTTCAAAGAGAATCGCACCGCGTACACTTTAAAATGCTACACAAATTTTAAAGATAATTATAGGTCGTTGCACCTGTTATTAATATTTAAAAAAAAAAGTAATTTTAAAACATTCTCAGATGAACTGTTCAACAACTTACGATTTCTCTGAAAACTATTACAGGTCAAAATTTTGAATGAATTTTTAATTTACTGTGGAAAATTTCCACTGGAAATATTTTTCAATAGATAGTTTTTGAAAATTTTTGACAATAATTTTAAAAACTTGACCGTTCCCTTGGAAAAAACAACTACTTATCGGGCAATATGCCCCGACATACATTGAATTACACTCAAACTTCAATATTCTCTTTACGGAAGTAATATTGCCGCTCCGAATGGTTGGTTCAATCTTGTATAATACCCCGTGTTAGGAGTGTAAGGGCGAGTTGTACCAAACACCTAAACTCGGTTTAATGATCACTGATGTTTGGACTAATTGTTGATAATAAATACATCAATCAGCCACAGTCTAAACATCAGTTATCATTAAACCGAGTTTAAGTGTTTGATACAACTCGCCCTAAGTCAATGTCTGTCGAGGCATACAGACTGAGTAGTTGTGAACGGTCACGTTTTTGAAAATATGTTGATAATAAAACTATTTTTCGGAATATTTTCCTTTTACTTTGGCACACTGATAATAATAAAAATCTTCTGCAACTAAGGAAATGTATACTTAAAAGCTGGGCTGGAGTTATAAAATGTAAATTTGCCAAGAGTCACAAAACAAAGTGGACAAGTTGAAGGTTGTATTGTGATCCTTCCTGTAGGGGATGGGTAATTTGGTCCCCGCTACCTGTGTTAATCCTTTGGTAGCCAGGCACTTCGATAATCCGGCTGGTAATTTCGCCCCCAAACTAAAATACATATAATTATTTCTGCTTCTTGGAAATTTTTAGGAATAACAGGTAGTTTAGACGGATATAAAACCCTTATATTATTATAATTTGCAATCATTTGAATTATTACTTAGTTTGAGTACGTGTGAATTGTTTTGAGAAAGCAAATTATGGAGGTGAAAATTATTAAAAGTAATCGTGGCAAGGATTTACTTGTAGTTAACGGTTACAAGTTTAATTTCCACAAAAAACTGAAAACTTCAGAAGAAACTAGTTGGAAATGTACCAACAGAAAATGTAAGGCCTGTATCTATACATTAGGTGTATCAAGTGCACAATATTCGTGACTAAAACTTCATCCGAACACTGTCATCTTGCGGACATTTCAACGTTAAATAGGCAAACAGTTTCTGCAGTTTGCAAGAGAAAAGCTGTTGACGATATTTCTGAAAAACCGTCAAAAATTATACGTATGGCATTGAAAGAAAATTTACCAGCGACACTAACAACCAGGGACGTCGAGTACGTTAGGAAGAATATGTATAATAGTCGACGCAAGTTTATACCAGCGCTTCCGAAAAATATTAACGATGTACTTGAAATTTTGAATTCGATTGACGTAAAAACTTCGCGTGATGAACAATTCCTTTTTATTAATTGTGTGTTAAATAATATCATTGTGTTTACGTGTCTTTCAAATCTTGAAGCTCTGGGGAAAACGCAACGAATCTACGTCGACGGCACATTTGATTATTGTGCCAAATATTTCACACAAATGTTCACAATTCACGGTTTTTTACACGGACATTACATACCTTTAATGGTATGCCTTCTACCCAATAAAAAATCGGAAACATAATAAAGACTGTTCCTTTTGGTTCAAGATAAGTGCTCCAAAATTAATATTAACTTCGATTTTAAGGAAATAGTGTGTGATTTTGAAATGGCCATACATAAAGCCGTTCGAAAAGTTTGGCCTTCCACCCAAATCATCGGATGCAGATTTCATTAAAACTATCATCCGTCTAGTTGTGGAATATAACGATGCGAGCAGTGATATTGGTCGGTGGTTGCACTTGACTTTTGGTCTTACTTATTTAGATCCTAATGAAGAGGGTGATTGCGTTGTGTTCGAACTATTCGAAAATAGACCAAATGACATGAGATTGGAGAAGTACGCTGATTATCTAATCGATAATTATGTTGATGAAAAATCTCTTTTTCCACCGACAATTTGGGCCAAAAATTCGTCTGATCTCACGCGAACAACAAACGCTTGCGAAGCTTTTCACAGAACTTTTAACGATTCATTTTACAAAGAACATCCAAATATAATAACATTTCTTGAAAAATTAAATGAATTCCAAATCGAAACTTATATCAAGTTGCAAAGTTGTCATTTGAAACATTATGTAAGAGACCCTAAAATTAGAAATCGTCAAAAATTTATTGAAAACCTTATAGAAAAATACAAAAACTCTGAAATAGATAGAACTCATTTTTTAACATGTATTTCATTTAAATGTGTAAAATTATGAAATTCTCATTTGTGTAAAAATTATTTATATGTTCATGCCATAGAGTTGAAATTAAAACCTTTAAACTATTTTCATGTTTTGATTTTATTTCTTCTTTGAACCGAAAGCATATACCTACCTGATTGCGGGGACGAAATTACTTGTAGGGAATTTATACCTGTCAGCCATGGGGACCAAATTACCTTTTGAAATTTCGTGACGTCATATTTGGGGACCAAATTACCAACTCCGTTCCTGTAGTAGGGTAATCTTAATCTGCAAACAATAGAAGGAGAGTAAGTTGGATGAAAGTAGATCATCTAAGCTTCTACGGGAGCGGAAGAGAGCGTTCGTCGAAAGGGGTGCTTTGGAAATTGAGTTATAAATATTCTCGCGTAGTTGCTTGCGGTGGAGAACGTTAAACCTGAAAATGTTTACTCGTAGAATAGGATACACCCAATGTTTTCTTTTAGTTCTTCTTAAACGCCTCCACAACTATGGGATGTCGTCCTGGTCTATCGTGTACGAAGACTGACCACAAACTGATCGGAGACTGCTGGTTAAAGTGTGAAAACACACGTCCGGCAGCCGTGTCTTATTCCGTTTAAACGGACGGTCTGATTAGCTGGGAACGGGCACTTAGAAGACGCTTTTTTATCAGAAAGTTAGTTTTCTTTGAAAAATTGGTAAATTAATATTTATTCTGATAAGCAGGAAAGTAACTAAAAATGACGTCATCGTCTTTTTATCGAAAAAATCCTATACACAATGCTAGGAATTTGTAATCAGGAAATGCAGGGCTACTCAACTATAAGAAAGTACAGCGTGTCCCGTTAAAAAGATGCATTTTATTGGACACTCCCTTTAAACAAAATTCAGTCTGTTGTTACATTTTGGTTCGGTACATGTAAAATAATACAACTTTTATTTGAAACTTTTTTTTTATTTCCGTTATCAATGAAAATAAGTGGGGGTCAAAATATAATGAGAAACCCTGTACATGCAGTAGAACGTTGGAATGTACGTACAATAAAAAAACTTTGCAGGATAAGTATAACCTATCTCCCTGCATTCTCAACATGTAAAAACTAATAAGGCATCGTAAAACCAACCTGCAATCATGCGCATTTCTCATAAACACGTGGAATGTCAGTAGATATCAGCTAGTATCGGTCTAAGAAGACGTAAAGGCAATTGCATTTATCTTGATTGGATTATATCATCTAATTTCACATTTTCACGCTTCACTGACGATACGGGTAGACTTCAGCGCGAATTATATCAAAAGGGAAAAGTAAAGGGTTATCAAACATGCAGCAATAAAAAATATAAGATAGAAACATGTATTGGAATAGGAGAAATAATGTGGGATGCTGATATAGTATATCTAATAGTCTTGGGCATTTTTTTTTTCGCTTATCCCAATAAACCAAAAAATTGGAAAATATGAAAAAAAACTTTGACATTCACTGACGTTAAATTCAAAAACTGTGGCGTTAAGAATTTTCCGACTTTGTGACGCCAAACAATACATTCCACCAAAAAGAACTTCCGTGTACTGTCATAATTATACAGGGTGTAACAATACATATGTGTATTGAAAAATTCTTAGCCTACTATAAAACCAAAAAAACTTTCAATGTCAAAATATTTTATTTCTCAACATATTCTCCTCTTAATTGGATACATTTATCACAGTCTCTTGACCTTTTAAAAAAATGTTTCTTTTTGCTCTGCAAACCAGACCTCTACAGCTTTTATTAGCTCCTCGTTGGAAGAAAATTTACGACCTTTTAAACTTTTTTTCAGTTGAGGAAAGAGATGATAGTCGGACGGAGCCAAATCTGGTGAATAAGGGGGGCGTTCTAGTAATTCAAACCCTAAATCTGATTTACTTTTTGACGTCCAACTTCACACTGACACTTCTCTAATGAGTTATTGTTCGTTGCTACGGTAACGCAATATTTTGCTTATGCATGGAACTGGTCTAGGCTAACTAGATATCAATACATCCTCGTATATCAGAAACATTTATTTGACAATAAAAGTTTTTTTTTTTATTCAATTGAAAATCTGCAATCTACTCAATAAGTATCCAGTAATAAGTAGATGATGTGGTTTCTTGCTAAATGACTTGAGGCGGGCACCATCCACTGATGGGTCTCCGTTGATCACCCTATGAGGTCTTCTGGCCAGCGTCTATACAAACTTCTCTGTTCCATTGGATCAGTATAAAGGTTGGATATTAGTGGATTTTGATGGTCTTCATTGCGGTTTTTGTTTCTCATTGCTGATGCCTGAATAACTTCATTGATGGTTGGAATACCGAGATCAGTATGTAATGTGTGGTTGCTTATAAACCAAGGAGCATTAGCTATTATACGAAGAGTTTTAGATTGGAACGTTTGCAATATTTTAGTGTTCGATGGCTTACTGCAGCCCCATATCTCTATGCCATAGGTCCATATTGGTTTTAGGATGATTTTGTATATTATAATCTTATTTTCTATTTATCTTCTGTATGTTCCTTGTGGTATATTATTCATTCTTTTTTTAATTTCTTGGGAAATTAAACCACAATATTTTTAAATTCTTTATTTCAACGTTTCGGTAGCGTTCCAGCTACCGTTGTCAAGAGAAAATAAGTAGAAATTAATTTTTATCCCTAACTGGCACAACAGAAAAAATTTGGCTGATTTGTGCGGATTTGTCATTGTTGACTTTTATTCTCCACTGATCTAGCCATTCTTGTAGAAGATTCAGGTGGTATTGTAGCTTTTCTGATGCTCTTGTAGGGTCTACATCTGAAGACATTATTGCAGTATCATCTGCGAAGGTAGCGATTAGAGTATCGTCGGTAGTTGGAATATCAGCAGTATACATAAGGTATAGATAGGGGCCAAGGACACTTCCTTGTGGAACACCTGATTTTATGGGCTGATAATTGGATAAGGAGGTTTGGACAAGAAAAGTAACAATTAATTGTGAATACTACGCTTTGAAAACCTCCAAATATGGTTCGAGTACGGTCCCTATTTAACAAAAATATTTGCTTTGCAGTTTTTAAACAATAAACTAAAAGCGCCACGACTAAAATATAGCATTATTTTGTATATTGTTGCGTTCCTGTATTTAGTTGAAAATTAACCTTCGTTTCGTTCGATATTGTTCGAGTTTTGATTACGTTTGTTGTGTTTATTTATACACTTGTTGAACTTCATCCAAGGATTACCACATCGGGTAAGTGTATGATTCATGTGGACATTCCAGCAGTAATAAAATTCATTCGGTAAACCTTTTCTGTTTAAAATGATTATTTCATTTTCGTTTAAACTGTTCTCCTACACACATTGTGGATGGAAAACAAAAACAAATACATGTTTCAAAAATAAACACGTATATACATAATTGTGTAAATGTTGGCATAACTTCATACCGGAATACAAATATTTCAGAAAGTATTTCCTTATATAAAATTTATAATACAGGGTGATTCATTAGTGCGATAAAGTCCAATATCTTGTAAATAGTTGGATATTTGAATGAAATTTTGATTGATTGTAGCCAGCCTAGGGGCTCATATTTTGAAATTAGTCGCAATTGTACAGCGTGTTCCAGAACGCAGTGCCAGATCAAAGTTATATTTTTTTAAATGGGACACCCCCTATTTCACTTCAAATTTGAATTCTGCCTGACTTCGCTATTACAATGATATAATATTGTTATGGGTTATACAGCGTATTATATCTGAGAAAGCGTATACAGGGAGAGCCCAAACTCGAATACATTGGTTTCACAATTTTTTTAAATGGATCACCCTGTATTTTGTATCGATAAATGAAAGTTACTTTACTATACTTCAAAATTCCCTATACCCAAACTCAATAGTTTTTGTGATATTTTTATTTTATGGTTACCTGAAGAAAGCGAACAGTAATAAATTTACTCATAAGTACTTATTTATTAACAACTATACGAAAAAAAAATCGACAATAAAGTTATGAAAAATGCTCAAAGTGACCACCCTGTTCATTTATACAGGCTTGGAGACGGTCTTGAAATGATCGACTTACATTTCCAAGCATTTGCGCATTAACATTTTGAAACGCCTGCCTTATTCTAGTTTTCATATCGACTGGTGTAGTATCAGGTAATTGGTACACCTGTTCTTTAATAAAACCCCACAAGGAAAAATCTGCTTTATTCAACTCTGGTGATCTTGGTGCCCAAAGAACTGGTCCTGCTCGTCCAATCCACCTTTCAGGAAACATATCATTCAATTGTCCCTGAATGAGCGCGTTATGGTGAGCAGGAGCTCCGTCATGAAGATACCACATTTGTTGACGTGTACGGAGGGGAAGGTCTTCAAGCAGAACTGGTGAATGATTTTCCAGGAAAATGATGATATGGTTCTAATTTAACTATTTAAAAGAGCTCTAAGAAACCTGATCCTTCTGCATGTGTGGTGGTACTGTTATCGACCTTTTAAAACCTTTTTCTAAGTTAACAACTTTCCTAACATGTTAATTGTTGTGAATTAATTTTATCATATGCTTTTTATTGATTGATTTATTAGAAATAAAATTTTTAGTAACAAAATAGAAATATCACAAAAACTATTCAGTTTGGGTATAGGGAATACTCAATACATTTTGAAGTATAGTAAAGTAACTTTCATTTACCGATATAAAATACAGGGTGATCCATTTAAAAAAATTGTGAAACCAATGTATTCGAGTTTGGGCTCGCCCTGTATACTGTTTCTTAGATACCGAATCAGTTCGATTGAATTGTAGTACCAGACGACTATCACAGACGTATCGCTATGAAAGAATAATTTTAAATTGTGCAGTTCAAAGTATACAAGGCGTTGAAGTCATTACGATTTACAGGAACAAGTGGTCAGAACTGTCTAAATACGTATAACCCATAAAAATATTATATCATTGTAATAGCGAAGTCAAGCAGAATTTATATTTGATGTAAAATACAGGGTGTCCCATTTAAAAAAATATAACTTTAATCTGGCACTGCGTTCTGGAACACACTGTACAATTGCGACTAATTTCAAAATATGAGCCTCTAGGCTGGCAACAATCAGTCAAAATTTCATTCAAATATCTTCAACTATTTACAAGATATTGGACTTTATCGCACTAATGAATCACCCTGTATATTTAGTAAGGCATTCGCACTGTCATAATAGAGAGTTATTGGAAACACGAATTTACTGCCTTGTAATTGTGATGACCTTAAATAAATAGTGCTCGACCCTAAAACAGACTTAAAATTTGGAATTTTTGAAACATGAAACTCTATAATGACATTATATTAAGGTAGGTGTCACATATGACACAAATCACCTACAAATTGTGACATATAAATATGAAACATGAAATAAAGTCGGGATAGTGCACTGCAGTAATCGCGCACAAATAAGGACAAGCACTAACCATAATAATGTTTCCTTATTCAAAACATCAAATGCGCATGCGTATATGTCACTATAAGGACAGCACTATTACTGCTTGACCTTATAAAAGTTCCAATAACTCTCTAATGATAAAAAAAACTGCAAGCGCAAGCCACAGCTTAAAGCATTAGTAAAGTCCACCAGTGGATTAACGAACCTATTTGGCGCGGTCGTTGATATTTTATATAGCTGGGCCATACGAACGTGCTCTGCGAGCTCTTCCAAACACCCGCGTTACCCACTTCACCCCCTTGACGGTCTATAAATAAGCCGTGATTTTAACAAGATATTTCGCTGCATTTACTACAGCAAAGCGTAGCAAACAGTATGGTTGGTTTAACGTAATAGAGTGCGGGTGTTTCTGTTTCTTGTGACAATTATTATGTAAACTGTGAACTATGGAGGTGATTATCAATTTAATTAATGTGAACAAATATGAAGAAAATATAGAATTAATAGCAAAAAGGTAGGCCATTATCTCTATTATAAATGTGTTAATCTATGCATTGTCAAGATTAATATTCAAATTTGAACGGGTATGGTGTCCAATTAAGAATTTTCTGTTGGTATTTTAAAGGTTATTATGCATACAAAATAGTAAAATGGAGTTAGCAGATTGTCTAATTTTTAACCATGCGTTTAAATTTAGCATTTGCTTACAGTATTGCTTCTATTGACATTGAAATTCTCTGATGCGGTCTAAAAATTTATTCATTAATTAATTATTGTGTGAAAAGGGAAATCGATTTGCGAAACACGATATTTTTTAAAATTGTTAACCATTCGCTGGCAGAGCTTTTAAAGATAACTTAAAAAATGTAAATCCCGTAACAAAACAACTCGATTAAAAACAAATATAAATTGCTCATCAATCTCCAGTAAAAATTAAAGAAGGTAAAATCACAATTTTCCTCGAATTGATTTAATATTAAACGTTAAAAATAATTTACAATGCGGAAATCGTCTGTCAATGTTTTATTTCCACTTGCAAAGGATATATTCACCGAACAGGAAGCATAAAATCCTTGCGTTTAAACTTTAAACAGGGTGTCAATTTTAAAACTTGGAGGTATCAAAAAAATTTCAAACCCGTTTCTAGGATAGAGAGAGGTAATTAAAATGACATGACAGAGAACGCAACCCCATCAACCCCCTACAAAAATTTGAATGGCAACCCCTTACTTGTGACACGTCGTTGGAATGCCTGTAGAAAATGCTTTCCAACAGTCGTAAGTATATTTATACAGGGTGTAACAATGAAGCAGAAATATTTATTTGACAACAATGAATGTTGAACTACAAAAATGTTAATTACTTTAGTTCAAAATGGTTTCTATTGTTTTGTAAACAATAGTATGACCTAATTTCAAACTCTTAACGAACGTAAGCCACTGTTACTTTACTAAAATCACGGCTTGCTTGACTAACTCTTCGTCGTAAATCATCGATTATCGACTTAAGGTGACCCCACAGAAAAAAATGAGGTGGCGGTTAAATCTGGTGACCTAGGTGGTTACTCAATTAGACCTCCTTTCAATCCATCTTTTTGGTTAATTATTGTCTAACCAGCCGCTGCTGCGTAATGGGAGGTGGTCCGTCTTGCTGGAAGAGTAACAAATTTTCATGTAGAGCGGGATTGTCGTCGCCGTCCTGTTGGTTCTCTAATTTATGAACAATTAAGAACCAGAACCACTCTATCCATTGGTAAAGGTCTTTGCACACCGGCGTTCTGAACGTCCTGGACGTTTGGAACGTTTCGGACGTCCGGTACGCGACCCTTTCACACCGCCCAGCAAAGTACCAAACGTCCACTTGTTCGCTCATGAAGATCAGTCAGTGCACAGATGTCTTTTCCGCCAGTTCCTTGGTGTGAGACCGGGTTTTCTGTTCCGTGAATGAACGAGTCGAGTAGTGATAGTGATGACGACTTCGTTAAGAGAAAGAAGTAAATTGATACATCCGCCTACGGCGTCGTGCTCAAACTTCGTCCTCGTGCGATATGGCCATCATATCCACACTAGTTGCACAAACTACAATTTCTTTCAAAATATGCCCTTTTACATTTGAAAACAACCTGCCAAATGTCAAATCAATTTATCCATCCATTTTAAAGTTATCGAATTAAAACATTCAAGTTTTCAAAATTTCAACTCCCTGTATTTCGAATAGTAAATGTGCTAGGCTAGACCCCTTAATCGCGCAAAAAAAATTATGGAAATAATAGTAAAAATTTATCCGAACAAATTCAAGTAGATCACCAGCACTGCGAATACCAGCTTTGCATAGAATTTCAATATAGCATCGGTGGTTCAGTGGTAGAATGCTCGCATTGCACGCGGGCGGCCCGGGTTCGAATCCGGGCAGGAGCATATCATTATTACGAATCTCTGCTTCGTAAACGAGAGAGACTAAGGAGGTACAAGCACGCAAGCAAGGCACATAACGAAGCAATGTAGCATAACGTAGCGTAACGTAACGCGTAACGGTCAGATCTTTTGCGTCGCGACCTCTGGTCGCTCAAACATAACCTGGCGTAAAGAACTAAAGTTCCAAAAACGGAAGAGGTTACAGGATGGTCACGAACTTCCTCCAACAACGCTTCCATGGTACAAACGCACAAAACACCAGCAACAACAAACACACTGAGATGACGCGGGGTTTTGCAGAAATGAGGACATCGGAGCACGTGGTTCTGAAGTGTTCATTGCGCATGCGGTAGGCCGTGGAGGCAGGACGTTTGTAGAAAATATCTTGTCGAGCAATCCTCCGAAAACCGTCGTGTTTTGGACGTGCGTATTTTGACAAAAACGTACTAAACGTCCAGGACGTGCAGTACCTACGCCGGTGTGCAAATGCCTTAAAAACAGTAGATTTTGTTTTGATATATGTACCTAGTGATTTTTGGTCCGAACAATCTGCCCAATAGTTATGATTTACCCTGTATAATGAAACATTCTGTAAATCTACACCTTTTTAAAATCCGATTGTGTGCCATCTCACGTTGTTAAAAACGTTTTATACTGTTAGAAATACATGCGAGTTGAATACGATCTCCGTATGCATATTAATTTAATTGCTTTGAATGTTGCATATATTCAACGATAATAATAATACCGGAAATAAAATTATTCGCGTTCAATGAAATATGAACACAAATAAGAATCATTTATCCTATTAATTTTTTTTTTGCTTCTTAATAGTAATAATACAATGGAAATGGTCGCTAGTAATCAGACGCTTGAGTAGTTAAGCGATCGTTGTCATTTTACAACCTGTAATTGGAGATGCACAAATTTTATACGGTCGATAACTTCCCATGGTAATAAAATGTGTAATTGACCAAATTTCATCAGATCTTTTTTCAAATGAGATGAGAAAGTATCATTCTACAAGATGAACAACTATTGGGAAAAGGAGAATTCGATAGATGGCGCTCTGAAATGTCAATGTCTACAGTGACTGTACTATAGTATAGTCACTGTATCAATGTCATCTTAGCAACGAGTAAAACAAATCAGCTGCCGTATAAGGAGCGGGTAAACATACAACACGGCTCCACCCACCACGTCAAATTTAGTAGTTGAGGTGCGCATGCGTCCAAGCAGCCTTTAACCTTCTATTCGATGTGAGTGATTGTGAGCTGATTAGCATAGTTGGTAGGGTATTGAGCTTACAACTCAGAGGTCGTAGGCTCGAAACCCTTTTAGGTGCTGGGTTTTTTGTTTTTTTAGTTTTTTTATTTCTTATTTTCTAATATTTCTATACATAGTTACACTTTGATCAACCGGGCTTGGGACTGGGTTTTCTTGTTTTTTTTTAGTTTTTCATTTCTTATTTTCTGATATTTCTATACATAATTATACTTTGATCAACCGGGTTTGAGCCTGGGGTTTCTTGTTTTTTTTTTAGTTTTCTATTTCTGATATTTACATATTTATTTCAATATTGTTATGTTACCTACTACTAAATTTGGCAAAGTCTTGAGTCATGTGCAGTTGAAAGAGTCGTGTTGTATGTTTACCCGCTCCTGCCTTATAAGCCCTTAGATATTTAAGTGGTTTTATTTTGCTGTTTCAGCTATTTTCAGTGTGTGTTTTGTAAAATTTTTGCTTTTTATTTAATTGTGGTTTAGTATTTTGTGTTGTTAAACTAAATTTTGACTCCTAATATTTTTATTTTTGGAGTAATAGGTATGGTTGATATTTGTGAAAAGTACAACAAGCGTTCAATTAACTGTTTCGTTTTAGGTCAGATTTTGTGTTTTTATTTCAATTTTGATATAGTTATATCTACAAGTTGCAGGGAAGGTACGTTTGTATTGAGTAATATTTTAAATCTTTAATACCGACTTTTCTCTTTGATCTGCAATAAAACAAAAAATAGATTAACATAACCTCTTCCATAATATTTTTATATAAGAATATTACCCCAGAAATAATGACAGTTGAGTTAAATAGAAAAACATAGTTTTAAACTTGTCACTGACACAAAATTAAACAAATGAAGTACGAATTTACGGTAATTACGTTGACTTGCATATAATACAAAAACAATGCAAAACGAATTATTTTACTCGTTGCGACAATTACAATTTTTTCCGCCAGAGGTCTCATTGAATTCTACTCCGCCCAATAGAAAAACACAAATTTTATCATTTTAAGATGGGGTAATCATTCTGTCAGAATTTTCCATGTGTCATTGGTCCAAAATCACCGTACATAAAAAATGAATAGTAGGTTCACTATAAGCTCCTCCCAGTTTAATCTCCGATGCTACTCTTTTTTGGGATTTTTAAGTTCCATCTGAGAGATGGATAGATAGATACTTATGTTATAGTTGTGCAGCTATCTAATCGTATATCCCCTTTAAGTTATGTTGCGGAGAAAACTCTGGAAGGTATTAATATTATTTTTTTCTACGACCGCACGCATTTTAGTTTTGAAAGTGTCACTTTCCCGCACTAGGGAAAGTAAAATTATGCAAATTTTGACCTTATTAGATAGTTTTTTACTTAAGAAGTTATAGCTTTTGTTACAAAAGGTGAATAAATCGTCCATCAAATAAAATCTACATCTTTTCTAGCTTTTTTGAAAATATAAAATGATGAAGATATTTTGATATAACCCTGTACATTCTTTAAAGTAGTGTCTTAAAACAACTATTAAATTACCCGGGTTTAATATAAGAAAAATATATCAAATAAAATTCTTTCATCTACAAATGACTTAAAATTGTTGCCGTCACCATCATCGTCATCTTTATGTGGCCTGCAACCGATACCATCCTCATCGACGTCATCTACGTACCAGTTAACACCAAATAACTCCATTATTTATAATAATAATAATAATAGTTTTTGGTTTAAGTTTTGTATAATGTATGTTGAAATGAAATAACTTGAAAAATTTGTTGGTATACTTTTTTGTAAATACGGTCGTAGAAAAAATAATGTTCCTAACTCATGCGTAAAGTGTCTTTCCCGCCCTTGACCGCTTGTTTGTCAACTGCAGTCGCGTGCGGGAAAGTATCACTTTCCGCACTTGTTAGGAAAATAACTATTGTCTACTTACCAAACGTGATTCTATATTGAATTTGATGTTACGTAATTGTTAAAAGGGCGTTCGGTTTAAACGGGATTAAAGACGTGAACTGAGCCCTTTTTGAATCCCATTCGATTTTTCATGGAAATTTCAAAGCAAAAACCATAAAAAAAACTAAATTCTATGGAAAAATAACAAAAAATAAATAAATTTTATAACAATGAATAAAACAATTATTATTTAAAAATAAATGTTGTGTCACTACTGCATAAGTAACATGAAAAATACGTTAAACTTGATTAAGTTGCTTGTTCAAAAAATTATATTAATCCGTTTTCCATCTGCTTTACTATCTTTGCCCAATATTCTTAATTCTTATACTCATGCAATGCACAGAATAAGTCTGGATCCTTTTTTTGCAGGCATTGTTGGCATACACGTTTTTGACCCGTTAGTGCATATTTTCTTAAACATTTCGTGTGTATCATACCAATTTTCTTCCAAACAGATAATTGGCCGGTTCTCTTCTCTATACTTATTTACTTGTTCCATATTTGTATATCGCATCGCGCGAATTGCGAAACGTCGACCCGGCGCGCTTTCTTGTGGAATACAAATTATTAGACACTTTTTCGAGAAGGGGAAGGGGATAAACAAGTAAGTCCCCCTCCCCTATGCACTATTATTCTGCTTTCCATGACTGTTGGACGTTTATTAATCGTTTTGAATTTGAATCCCAGTTTTTTAATCCAGTTTTCAATAGTTTTCTTACAGCTATTTACATTATGACCGGCAATTATGAATTTATTTCTTATTTCAACCGTAGGTAACTCATTACTTTTGTAACATTCATTATGGTGGTTTCTAATAATTTCATCAGAGACACATCTAAGGGTTTGACCAGTCCCTTATCACATCGCTTCTTGCGTTCATAAGGCCCATTCTTGGCTATTTTACGTATAGTTGACAGGGGAGATTCTGTTAAATCAGATACTGCTTGCATTAATTCCGTTTCTTCATCGAATCCAAACTTTTCTCGTAGATTTCTATACACATTGAAACATATTTTCAGTGCATCTAAATTCAAATGTCGTCGAATCCTGTTTTCACTACTTACACTATTACTAAAATTATCACCATTATTTAAATTTTCGTCGTTGTTACACACAATATTTTTGACCGAACTCGATATTTCCCAAGGACGCCACATTGTAAATATTTAATTTTTAACTGAAAATATAATTGCTAATAAATATGTATACTTATCCTCAGAAAAACACTACACTTTATTGATGAGACTGCCGACTAAAGCGACAACATTGGTTGCTATCGTAAAATAACCCTCTCTGAAGGATAGTTATAGTTCAGTCAAAGATGTAAAAAATAATAAAATATTTGAAATTTATATTTCTATTTCTTCTCAATAAAACGATATATAAGTTAGTGTTAATCGTCTGGTTTATGTTTTCATTTATGAAAATAGGTTAATATTGTTTAAAGCAATGTTTTATATTCGAATTAAAAATAGCAGAGGAAAGAACAAATATATTTTAGATTGAAAGCAACCATGAATATATCAAAAGAAAGCTCAAGTCGTCGTTTAGGTGAAGATTTTTGGAAACTTTTGCTGCTTGATAATAGCCCAAGGCCGCAGGCCGAGGGCTATTATCTTTGAGCAACACGCTTGAAGGATTCTCTATGACAAAATTTTGAGTATTTATCAAGACCCGAGGAGTATTCGATAAGATAATTTTGTACTTTGTAGATATCAAAAAATTGATTGTTAATCTGACGTTTAATAATTTATTAGTTATAATCAAACAAATATTATTCATTTTTATTCAAAACTACAGTTATGGAAAGTACAATTGGTAAATTAATTGAATCGTTAGATGCAATACCAAATATTCGCGACATTTTTAATCCAGTTGTCAGTTTGACGTTTAATTAATTTTTAATAAAAAATAAACACCAAACTGAAAACACCACATGTACGGTATTATCGCTGTAATACAGCGGTGATTGGATGAAATTTGACACATGACTTGAAATTAAGTAATTTGATTGGTTACTATATTTAGTAAAAAATTATCTATACTAAATAAATAAAAATATTGTTATTTGTGACAGTAGATGTCAACGATACACTTTCAACTAAATTTAAACGTTCATGATTTCCCTTGGTTTTATGATAACAACTTTTATATTTTACCATACCCTATTTTATAAATATATGTTATTAAGATAAGGGCAATTGAAAAAAAACATTTCTAATCTTGAAACATGTGGGTGGAACCTATTGAAACACATTATTTACAATCTTTGAACAGTTCCCACAGCACACCCAACGTTACTTCTTAAATGTCAGCTCGAATTAAAGATTTTCTGCTCTTACATTTTTATGATTTGTTCTTTATCGAAATGAAATGTAAAACGCTCGTTGTTACATAACAATATTGAACTTCCTTTCTCTTAGAAGCTTGGAATGGAAACAATAAAATCAAGATTTCTTTTGTTCATCAATTCCGTTCGGCATAATTTCAAAACAATAGTAAGGGGTATTAAAACCATAGGTTATTTGAAATTACAGGTTTTTGAACTCCGAACCACAAACTTAAATACTATCATAATATAGTCAAAAGCGCTCTTCTTGTGCGGGTTCAAATGTCACTAACCATATTATGTATCAAATCAGAAGACACAGAGGTTACCAAAATGTAAGATGTAAATGTAAATAATATACCCGGAGAAAATAATGATGGTTGTTGTTTCCTGTACACTGGTTGACGAATTTCCAATTTTTCATTAATTCTCGAAATAATCTATCAGATTAAGTACCATATTTTTGCTTGAGGATGCAAAATACCGGAAAATTGCTTCTTATTATTCATATAGTCACTTTGAATTGTCAAAGTCACAAAACTGACATTTAAATAAAACCTTCTCTGGTGAAAGACTTTTTAGAATCGCTAAAAACTAAATACACATCCTTTTTTGTCCCGTCAAAATTGCATAAGTCTGTCTTATTCACTTGAGGAGTTTATTTGGAAGTTATGATTAAACGCAATAAAAGGAAGCAAAAACGGTGAGTATGTCTTTGTTGAATCGTATGACCCGCATGGTAAGACTGCATTTGACGATACCTTACAAAGTTTTTCAAAAAGCCAATGCCGGGTCCAGATCAAGCAAACAGAAAAGGTCTGTTCCAA
>CAJUYI010003510.1:0-22945 GCA_910591695.1 Galerucella pusilla | reverse complement strand
TTAGGAGGTAAAATATTGACTTATTATTAGGTGGTCGTGGACAAAATTATTTATATATACATTATAACTGTACAATAGTTTATAATGTACTCCGCCGCGGTTCAGAAAATAGAGTCCCGCGGATGCGGAACACATACTTAGTTTACCGAATTTGTTCCGGACAAACCATTGCTCGGACGAAAGAAACGCAGGGAGCCTTTTTTGTTGCAAAACACTCTCCCTACACGGTGGTATTTTTTATTTTTTTCTACCTTCCTCCCAGCGCGAAATATTGAAAAATTTCGATTTTCGATTTTTCTTTAAATTTGAAAAATCGATAGACTGGTAAACTTTTTTGTATATTAATCTACATACTTTGAGGTACTTATGAAAAAAAATCAGCCATATTGCTGTAGTTGTTACGCCTATCGTGTGGCCTATTATTGTGTAAATTTATAAAAAAAATTGATTGATAAAAGGTGACTTTATCGATATTTATTTCGCAAGAAAATCCTCGGAGGGAGAGAATATTACAAAAACCAATCATAACATCAAATGAAATGGTTCAGCGGTTCTCCATGAAATTAGTTCTTTTCATAGAGTATTAAAAATTTATATTTCCGTAGCCGTTAAGGGCTGGGAGATATTCAGGTTCAAAGGGATTGAAACGAAAGAAAAAAAGTGCAATTTCAACGTTTCATTTCCTATAAAAAATGTAATTGAATTTCAAAAACGGTAATTTTGGGGATCTTCAAATAAATCTAGACACCTGGAAAAAAGCTCTTCAAAGTAGGAACCTAAAAATAAATGTAGAGAAAACAAAAGTAATAGTAATAGGGCAAGAAAAGAAGAATCTCGAAATACAGCTAAACGGAGAACAGGTACAGCAAGTGGATACATTTAAATATTTGGAAGAGAAAATACATAAAGAAGGGAATAATAACGCTGAAATTAATGGACGCATTAAAAGTGCCCTCAATCTGTATTATGCAATAAGTGATACTTTCATCCGCAAGAAAGAAGTGTCAAAAAGAACAAAAATGACAGTCTATAAAACCGTTTTTAAACCAATTTTAACGTATGGGAGTGAAAGCTGGGTTCTTACGAAAGAGACAAAAAGAAAATTACAAACGGTTGAAATGAAGTATCTGAGAGCAGTATTAGGAATCACAAGAAGGGACAAAATTCGAAATGATTATATAAGAGAACAGCTAAAAGTAGAACCACTGGGAAAAAGCATAGAAAGGAATCAGTTAAGGTGGTATGGCCACTTAGTACGCATGAAAAACAAACAACAGGAAAAAGTGATATGGCAAACAAAAGCATGTGGAAAGCGACCAAGGGGAAGACCACGAAAAACCTGGGATGATGCAGTAGCGGAAATTCTGAAAGAGCGTGGACTAAATTGGCAGGAGGCGAAGTTAAAGGCTGGTAACAAAGAGTGTGATACACGAATAAGAACGTGAACAAATGACGTCACTCCATGCTGCAGCCATCTTTATGACGTAAAGCGCGTTTTGGCGGACTTTAAAATTTTATGATTTTCAAAGTCGTTTTAAAAGTAAAGTTTATATTTTTTTTTTGAAAAATAGGCATGCAAGGTGTTAGGAGACCTGATAAAGCGTCAATTCCCACCAAAAGCAAAATTTTTGCTTGTACCCTATTATTTCAAGATATTGTTCACACAACCCCTGGAGACGACACTGCTTTGGAAATATCTAACTATATTGTAGTTCATTAGGGCGTAAGTTCATTTAGTGAGTCAGTATAGTGGAAGACGATCTTGTGGAAAGCAATTTGAAGGATAATTTGGTAAAGGATATGCCCGCACGGGTAATTTCACGGATGTCTCGAATTGAATTTAGACTTGTTGACAGCAGGTTACGTTAAGACGTTACGATATCAAAATTTCACTACTTTTTAAATTCTTCTCTGCTGGCACATCTTTTATATGTTACTTCAAAAGCAACAAGGGTTCTCTAGACGTGCTGCTGGAGTTTGGAAAACGTGGGACATGAAATAGAAAAAATTGTAACGGCACACCTGCACGCGGGAATTACGTGTGCAATGAGATCGCAGTCTTAGAAGTAAGATAATTAGTTCGGTGAGAACGTGAGAAGAATTCTTCATCTGATATATTGGAATTGCATAAATCTTTGTTCAATTTCCCAAAAGGTAGAGGCAGGTGGCACTAATTCAATTGCCTCTTCTGTTCATTCTCATTCCGTGGAACGTGTATTCATTGACATCTGACATTCGCTATGTTGCCATATTTGTGTTGTCGTATCTGATATGTGTGTTTGTGGGGTGGGGAAATGTATGTATGTATGTATTTTGGGGTGACATTCACTGAGACCTAAAAGATCTATTGTGCCTCTTACTTCTACTTAGTTCCTGAGGAGAGTCTCAGAAACTAGTAGTTCCTTCAGTCCTATTTCCCGAAGGAATTTTAGGATGTCTGCAGGCTTCAACTTAGGTAAATGTTCCTCTTCTATCCAGTAATCTCCCAGGTGCTGTGCTCTAGGATTCTGAAGTGCTGTGCAGTTGGAAAGTATGTGAATGGAGGTTTCTTCTTCCATTCCACAAAATCTAAATCTGCATTCTTCTTCCTCCACTATTTTGAGCTTTTTCAGGTGCCCATTCAGGCGACAATGTCCCGTTAGGATCCCTGTTAAAACTCTTAGCGCAGTTTTAGTCACCCAGAAGCCCTACTAGATCTTTCCAATGGTCAGATCTTCTCTTTTTCTCGGCTTCACCTATTTCTTCCAATATTACATTGGAGCTGATTCAGCAAAAGGACTCAGGCCCCCAGAAAGGTATTTCAATCCCCCTCTTTGCTAGTTCATCTGCTCATTCATTTCCTTCTACTCCAGTGTGGCCTGGAATCCATAGTAAGGTGACTGTATTGGAACTGATTACACAAGAGCTTAGTGCTTTAATAATGGCTGCTTGACTATGCGACATTATGATAATCCTTTGTCTTCTGTATCCGTTATCATTATTGAACTGGGCGCACTTTCTTATGTCGTGGATTTCCACTGGAAAGATACTTGGGGGTTTTCCCAAGCTTTCAGAGTGTTTGGTTCCTGGCCCGACCACTCCTATCCCAGTTCCTCCTATTGCTTTTGAGCCGTCTGTGTACCATTGAATGGCATTCTTTCCAAGTTTGGTAATGGTATTTGGATCCCATTCCTTCTTGTTGCTTAATTTCGTAACGAATTTCTTTGCAAAGTTATACTTTTTCATAATACCGTCTTGTGGCATGTCCCAGGTTGTCATATTTCTAAGTGAGGAGGTGGTTTTTTAATGATTCCCTCTCTACTTAGTCTGTATCTTGTTCTTCCTGCATCGCTTTCCACCACTATAGGTAGAGGGGTGAGGTTGAGAATCACTTCCATTGCTCCTGTAATGCATATACAGGCTAGTCTTTGAATTTTGGAGAGGTTTTCTCTCGTCGTCAATGGGCTAGTTCTACTACTCCACGCAATGGCTCCATAAGTGATTGGTCGCACAGTGTACATCCAGCTTAGGATTTTTGACCAGAGGCGTACATTAAATTATTTAATTAGGGGAAACAAAAAACTCTCATATGCATCTTTTTAAGGTGGTATGTATTGGATAAAAGTAGTCTCCAAACACTATTGTACAACTCAATATCAACATAAATTTATACTTACTACTCATAAATAACCTTTCTAATATTGAAAATCACTATTTTTTCAACGTGGCTTCTCAATTTGACACAAGAATTGATGACTAATGTCACTAATGTGGCTTCTCAATATGGCGACTTCCGTCGAAAGTTGGTTAAATCACTACCACGCTCAACTTTCCTCCTTTTTCTTTTACCTCGTTGATTACGAACTAAAATTTTGCATGCACTTATGCGCCTCAGGGTTATTTTTAGAGGTAGTGCTAGACTTCCTCAACTACATCTACATGTACGCTGGATTACTCGGGAAAATGCCTAGGGGCTCAGTCTTTGAAATCCCGCGATCTAATGGGATAATATCTTGATATACTAAGCGCCCACTCAATTTTAAACTTAATTTTGTCTTTTCCTGCCAATTATAATTAATAATTAAATATTCGAATGATTATTGTATGAATAACTTTTTGAAAATAGGTCGCGTGTGATAGAGAGAATTTCTAGATCAATAATATATGTTTAACTCGGTTTCACCTTAACCTTATTTATTCGATTTCATGACCAAATCATTAATAGACAAAAAACGAATTCTATTAATAACTTTTTCCTTGACTTTGCTAACTTATTTTTAATGAACAAGTATTATTATGTTAGTAATTAACACATTTGTCATGGAATATTGACAAAAGAATTTAAAAAATTGATCAGTTGGGTCAGTCAAATACGATACACTAACCAATGGGCTAACGAGGTGCTGTAAAAAAGTTATCCCATACTTGGAAAAAATATAACAGCCAATTATCCAAAGTATCAGTTCGTTAGTGTTAGTAGCTCTATCCAGACATAAAATTGTGTGAGTTAATCTAAAAACAGTAATTTTTAACCTCTTACGTTAGTCCAGAGTACATAAAAATATATTGTTACAACTTTCCATGAATTTTTCTACAAATGGTTCAATGTACAACCAATATAAAATAATGAGGTACTACACACTCAACAAAAATATGTTTCCTCAATGTTAATAGTTTGTGGTTAAAGGGGAATCAATTATTTTCAATATTTTTATTCTCACAAGATTTTTATGTCGATTTGTGAATTCAAAATTCAAATAGTGTGCCATTTATGCTGTGACGTGCATTACCTACAAGAGAAATTAGCTGTATAAGGGTTGAAATAGGACTACAATTCGGTCTTCTTCTTTTTTAAAATCGTGATGAAGTATAGGTTATGTTTTTATATTGAATTTATAACATCATAGGCAACAATTCACAACAAAGTGTATAACACATTGCATAGTTACAAGATCTTGCTACTTCGCGCCATCTATTCGTTCGGGAGAAACTAAAAACGTGGTTTGACCTTGGCCATATGAGTGTCTACCGGTTTGGACGTGTTCCATTCTCAAAGCATATATTAATAAAATACCAACAGGTTCACGATATATACAGATGGCAACAAATGGGGAGTTTACTACAGGGCACTAAGCCTAAGGATTAAGTGGAAAATTGGAAACAATACCAGCGTGGTTCAAACAGAACTGGCTAGTATCTCAATTGCCACAAAAGAACTAACCAGAAAATGAATTTCTGGCAAAAACATAACAATCTGCGCTGAGAGAAGACAAGCCCTATTAGCCTTGAACAGACGGTATATCGGGGCTAGTACTATAGTGCCACCAAGATTTAGCTAACGCCTCGGCAGATAACAATATTATCCAGAGGTGGGTTAAAGGGCACGACAGGAGTAAAGGAAATCGCATTGCCGATTCTTTAGCCAGGGAAGCAGCTGGACTGAAAATTTTAGGACCCAGTTACACCCATGCTCAATCCCTCAAGAGATGGGATGGAATCAATGAATGCAGTCTTGCCAGGATCACCCTGGGAAGCTAGCGCCGAAGAAATATATGGCGATGACCAGGAAAAACCTAAAAACAGTAGGATATCTGACTGGCCACTGTCAACTAAGGAAACACCTCCATACCATGGGGCTAGTGGAGTGGACACACCTCTACGCAGAATGTGTGAACAGGAAGATGAAACTGTCTTATGCGAGTGTCCGGAGTTATCGTCAATAGGCGTTTTCGGAAACTTACTCCGGCTCACTAACTCGATACAGGGAGGTCACGTGATGAATCACTCCGATCACC
Organism: Galerucella pusilla; assembly: GCA_910591695.1. Classification (NCBI taxonomy): domain Eukaryota; kingdom Metazoa; phylum Arthropoda; class Insecta; order Coleoptera; family Chrysomelidae; genus Galerucella; species Galerucella pusilla. The sequence goes on along the minus strand of CAJUYI010003510.1, from coordinate 17,171 downwards.
TACCCGGGAACTGTAGTTTACGAACTAATAGGTTTCGTTTTTGATCTGACAGCTAATGTCATAACAAAGCATACATCTCTTCTTCAACTTTGTCATCATCTTCGAAAAAATAATCAAATGCCAACGCCGTTAATGTAGCAAGGCCCCTTTTGTTCATGTTTGATGAAAGCAATATATTTCGTTACCACCAAAAGAATTAGGTTATGTTATATCACCTTTCAGTAATGCGCATGCGGTGCCTATAGCGTCTCTACCGACCTACCTTTCGAGGTGGGTTACGAAAAATGAACCTGGGTCAGTCATCCAGTCAACAACTCGAAAGTTTCCGAACACGGGTAGGCAACTCGGGTTAGGTAAACGAACGTGCAGGTTAGGGATCGTGTCAACCCGAATGAGTTTCCGAAAACGCGTAATAAGAGAAGGTGTGTTCGGGGAGTCTTGGCCTTCACCTGCCGATATAAAGGAGATGTCTCCTAGTGATCTGTCCACCTTCCTGAGGACAGGGTGGACGATAACCTAGGAGGACAACTCCCCGGGAGGATGTACATTGTACAATGGGTCACATGTGGCCCAAGTGCTGTGAGCCTACACTAACCCTCCTTATTCTACAGATACTGGTTCACGATAAGGAATTTCCTTCATTTCTTTTGTCTCTTCTTCAGTTTTTGGAGACATATTCAAGGTAAATATTTGATTTGTAGCACTGCGTATATAAATAACTTTGAATTCTTTATCGCTGTATCCAAGCATACTAAAATCATATAGCAACTTGAAAATTTTGTAACACCCATAACTTTGATCCATTCTTAACCTTCACATTTCATACCGAAGTCGACATTTTAACTGCCTCTATTGACTTCTCTCTCTCATTCTCTATCGACGCCTTTGGGAAATTCTGATAATCGATGTGACAATGTAAACCGAACGCAGAAAATTGCTAGTGGCGCTTTAGAGTAAATCCATTAGATCGTAAAACCTCTTAACGTGTAGCTAGGGTAAGAAAACATTGTAGGCGATTTCCCCATCGCTTTATTCTATAAAAAAAATATCGATAGACCAATTTAGAATGTTTTTTTTCCTGTGGAATGTTTATTTACCTAATTCTTGCGTAGTTACTGTTCGATATTGATCTATGGAACATCAAATATCCTTTTTTTCAGATCATTTAAGATGGAAACACACCGGCTGCTACAATTTATTATGCAACGTCTTGCAATGTTCGGTTGCGTTGCACGTGCTGCATTTTCTGTAGATTCAAATGATAGTATGCTCTGTGTGCAGCTTTTACTCACGACGTTGCGCAACATGATGGAGATATTGCTCTTGCGAAGTCATCTGCTACAGTTTGTACGCAAAAAATTGTTGTAGTCGGTGCTTTTACACCCTTGTATGTATGTATATATTTTTGGGGTAACATTCACTGAGACCTAAAATATCCATTATGCCGTCTTACTTCTACTTAGTTTCTGAGTCTCAGAAACTAGTAGTTCCTTTAGTCCTATTTCCCGGAGGAATTTTAGGATGTCTACAAGCTTCAACTTAGGTAGATGTTCCTCTTCTATCCAGTAATTTCCTAGGTGCTGTGCTTTAGGATTCTGAAGTGATGTGCAGTTGGAAAGTATGTGGATGGAGGTTTCTTCTTCCATTCCACAAAATCTGCATTCTTCTTCCTCCACTATTTTGAGCTTTTTCAGGTGCCCATTCAGGCGACAATGTCCCGTTAGGATCCCTGTTAAAACTCTTAGCGCAGTTTTACTTTGACTTATGCATTCATTTGATCTCAACAGGTTGTAGTCGCCCAGAAGAGCCTTTGATTGTATAAGCCCTACTAGATCTTTCCAATGGTCAGATCTTCTCTTTTTCTCGGCTCTACCTATTTCTTCCAATATTACATTGGGGCTGATTCCGCAAAAGGGTTCAGGCCCCCAGAAAGGTATTTCAGACCCCCTCTTTGCTAGTTTATCTGCTATTTTATTTCCTTTTATTCCCGTGTGTCCTGGAATCCATAGTAACTTCTCGCCTAGTTCATTGAATTTGTCTAGGCATTCCCACACCATTTTGGAACTGATTACACAAGAGCTCAATGCTTTAATGGCTGCTTGACTATCCGACATTATGTTAATTCTTTGTCTTCTGTATCCTTTATCAATATTGAACTGGGTGCACTTTCTTACAGCGTGGATTCCCGCTTGAAATATACTTGAGGTTTTTCCCAAGCTTTCAGAGTGTTTGGTTCCCGTCCCGAACACTACTATCCCAGTTCATTCTATTGCTTCTGAGCCGTCAGTGTACCATTGAATGGCATTCTTTCCAAGTCTGGTAATGGTATTTGGATCCCATTCCTTATGTTGCTTAATTCCTTAACTTTTACTCCCTTACACCAAGTCCAAAGTTTGACAAATAGGGCAAGTCCACGTGCCCTGAGGAATATGATAGGAAAAAAAAATAATGTGGAAGATCCTCATATTTTTATCTTGCGTGTGAACAAACTGTTTATTATACCAAAATAATTCGAAGTCAATATTTATTTTCAAGGTTAGCGAAGCTTCCAATACGATGAATTCCATGTTTTTTAGATCGTAATAAAAATAATGAAAAGTTTTCATTATGCCACATCTTCTCTCGTTTATGCTAAGTCTGCTATTGTTGCCTAAAACTTCAGGGATATCTCTATCAAAGACAAACGAATCCGTGATTTACATTAATAATTATTAACGTCGAATTTAGCAGTTTATTTTTCCTTAGTACATGTTACGGTCTCACGCTACGCAAACTATTATCCTGAAGTGGGTTAAAGGGCACGACAGGAGTAAAGGAAATCGGATTGCCAATTCTTTTGCCAGGGAAGCGGCTGGACTGAAAGTTTTAGGATCCAGTGACACCTACGGCCTAACGACTTCGACAATTGCGGAACTAGCTAAAAGTTACACCCATGCTCAATCCCATAAGAGATGGGATGGAATCAAAGGATGCAGTCTTGCCAGGATCACCCTGGGAAACTGGCATCGAAGAAATATTTGGCGATGGCCAGGAAAAACATACGTTTAACAGTAGGATTTCTGACTGGCCACTGTCAACTAATGAAACACCTCCATAATATGGGGCTAGTGGACACACCTCTAAGCAGAATGTGTGAACAGGAAGATGAAACTGTCAGGCATGTCTTATGCGAGTGTACGGAGTTATCGTTGATCAGAGAGTGTGTGTTCGGTGAGTCTTGGCCTACACCTGCCGATATAACGGATATGTCTCCTAGTGACCTGTCCACCTTCGAAGGAAGGACAGGATAGACGATGACCTAGGAGGACAACTCCTCGGAAGGATGTACAATGGGTCACATGTGGCCTAATTGCTGTGAGCCTACACTTACCCTCCCTACTCAACAGATAATCCTTGTATAATATGTTATAAATAACATAACATCAATAATACGAGATAGAAATATGTATATAAAAAACAATAACCGTGAAATAATAATCATTGATCAAAATATTATTATTTGTATATGAAATTACTGTTCTCGGTAATAAACAGAATTTGTGTGGAAAAATGCTTGTTTAAATTTATCTCAGCCTTATTATATCGTTAAACAGAACAATAAGAGTCTTTTGTATCTTTACTGTTAAAGTCAACAATCTGATAAGATCCCAACTATACCTATAATTAAATTAATATTGAACGTTGTGTGAAGTTTCGGTGGTGTATGACAGTTGAAAGAAAGAGGGAAAGTAAAAAGACATTCAAGTGTGGAATGTCTTCGAATTTTAGGGGAAGATAGTTTTTAAATTATTGTTTATAGAGTTCTACAAGGATATATCGAGCAGGTGAGTGAATTAATGATTTATTTATTCGAGATTTAAATGTGCAAATATTACCAGAATACGGCGTCAGTGATATTGTTACTACATTTTATGAAAACAACAAATTTTAGAAGTAAATATTGATTGCTTCAATTCATACATAGCTAATTAGAATATTCAAGTTTGTGTGTTATGTGAAGCCAGGAATTACTATACATGGTGTCACCAAAATCAAGTAGTAGATGTGATTTTATGTCCATCTAACCTAATTGACCTTTATACTAAGGTGCACTGTGTGTGTACAAAAGGGGCAATTATTTTAGCGCGCGCTGCAGCGATCAGCGTTCAATAACCTTACGAATCTATCACTTGTGGTATTCTGTCAATGCCTAGCGAACTTTGACTTCGATTTCTCGGCTTCTAATGATCGTATGGGAATTTTTTTTGCAAAATGTTTGGCTTTTTATAATTTTGCCCAACTTTTTTGGTGATATCCTTTATATTTCCTTATATTACCACTTGGATTTCGTTATTTTTATCATAGTTGCCGCTGAAATGAACAAAATTTGAGATTGTTCAACAATTTTTGAAAAATTAGGGGTTGGAATTTTGTGTCCTCTAAATCTACTTATATCCAGTGATAGAGGATAAGATTTCCTTCAATTTCAATCCATACAATTTTTTTGTGCGAGCTAAACTGGAACTTTTGCTTGCAAGTTGTGTCGTAAGCTCCAGCGGAATTTATTCAAGAGTTCAAGAAAATGTAGATCAGTATTTATATTCTTCCTTAGGCTAATTTTCGTTGAAATCTTTGTTGTATACCATGTATCTATGTATTTTGGGGTGACATTCACTGAGACCTAATAGATATATCGTGCCCCCTCACTTCTACTTAGCTTCTGAGGAGAGTCTCAGAAACTAGTAGTTCCTTTGGTCGTATTTCCCGGAGGAATTTTAGGATATCTGCCAGGCTTCAACTTAGATAAATGTTCCTCTTCTATGCAGCAATTTCCCAGGTGCTGTGCTCTTGGATTCTGAAGTGCTGTGCAGTTGGAAAGTATGTGGACGGAGGTTTCTTCTTCCATGCCACAAAATCTGCATTTTTGCATTCTTCTTCCTCCACTATTTGGAGCTTTTTCAGTTGCCCATTCAGGCGACAATGTCCCGTTAGGATCCCTGTTAAAACTCTTAGCGCAGTTTTACGTTAACGTATGCATTAATTTGATCTCAACAGGTTGTAGTCACCCAGAAAAGTTTTGATTTATAAGCCCTACTAGATCTTTCCAATAGTCAGATCTTCTCTTTTTCTCGGCTTTGCCTATTTCTTCCAATATTACAATGGGCTGATTCCGCACAAGGGTTCAGGCCCCCAGAAAGGTATGTCAGTCCTCCTACTTGCTAGTTCATCTCCCATTCCAGTGTGTCCTGGAATCCTTTTTTCTCTAAGTTTTTGGCACTGGCAGAGCCAACAGGCCAGTTATATTTTAGGTTGTTTTGTCAATTTTACATATAATATTTTTTGTTAGTATTTGCCTGATATAGTTTTTGTTTTTTCTTTTTATTTTTAAATGGTCTTATTTTTTTTATAATTTTTTCATTCCAGGCTTACAATAGTCAGTTTTGGGGTAGCACTGCTACTTACATATTTATGTTATTAGTTTTGATATTATGATATAATATATTATAGATACTATTGTCCTCCAATGTCAGTAGATTTTGTAAATTTATGGGCAACTTAATATCAAGACATAATAAAGTTTGGTATAATTTGTCTATTTCTAGCTTTTTCACAATACACCCTAGTAAAGTGTATTGTAAATCGGCAATTTCATCACAAATACATTTAATACTATTTATTAGACGAATTATTTTGTTCTTATATTCAGGATACATTGCATGATTGCTCCGCATTCGACAAATCGTCCTTATGAAGAATCTGTTATGTTCTTGATGAAACCATGGTTTTTGTCGTACCCTAGACTGAATCCGTTTATAGAATTTTCCGCTTTCTCCTTGTATATATTTTTCTTGCCATGCTTTGTCTTTTTGCTTCTTGAAGATATTATTGTAGTCTGTAAATGGAATTTTAATATATTTGCTGCTTTCCTTGCCAGTTCATCAACTATCTCATTGTCTGGAATGCCCGCATGGGCTTTCACCCAAGATATATGAAGTTATTTGCCTTTGTGAAAAGCTTCTTTATATAAATTCAATATGTCTAAAATAATGTGGTTTAAATTAGGTTCTATATGTTGTAATGTTCCAAGTTTTCCACCGAGCTTTTGGAATCACTAAAAATAACAAATTTTTTCTCTTTTTGGTGTAAGCACGTGTTAATTGCTTCTTTGATTGCCATTAGCTCTGCGTTATATATTGTTAGAATATTGGGTGATTTATATAGCAATCTGATATTTTTTCTGGAATCCATAGTAAGGTGACTATATTGTTCTCGCCTAGTTCATTGAGCTGATCTAGGCATTCCCACACCATTTTGGAACTGAGTACACAAGAGCTCAGTGCTTTAATGGCCGCTTGACTATCCGACATTATGATAATCCTTTGTCTTCTGTATCCTTTGTATAGCTGTATATTGTTTTATTAATCCATCACGAATTTTCTTCATCACATCACATAAATTTTAAATAAACCCATACGGAGGCAATAACATTAGACAGTATAGAAAGCACAAACACGAGTTTTTTTTTCGGTTAATTCCTTCATTATTTATGGATCATCCAATTTTCTTCTCGGAGAATTAGAGGCTTTCGACTGACATGATAACAGCCAAAGGAGATAAATAAAATTATTAAAAAATAAAATGTCTCGAATTTTTATCATATTTATAATGTCAAAAACAATAGAACCTACTTAAATGATTTAATATAAATCTCTAGTGTTGCGTAATGTGAATATTCGAATGCTAGGGCTGATTTTGTATTTGATTCAATTTCTTTCTCCGATTAGGTTAACCTTATATAGTTTCTCCAAAACACTTTCTTACATTAAAATCTTCTCCCCCACCTTTAGGCTGCTTATATCACGATTATTTGGGTATAGTACATTCAATAGCCTTCGGCTCGTATCACGATGATATATACTTTGGCAAGTTTATCTGAAACCGTGAAAGGAATTCAGTCGAAAACATTCGACATTGCCACATTTAACTATGAAAAAACTGAATTGCTTACTATGTAGTGATAATAATTAGAAAAGGGTCTTTTTATTTCAACAATATCAAAAATATGATTAAACGTTAATTTTATAATGTACTTGTTTCCTTGGATTTATTCTATTAACATTATTTTTTCAATTTATGAATATTTAAAGATGAACACTTTTCCAAATATGTTATGGGCTTTTTGAAGCTCTGGCAGCGTTGTACGAAAACCATAATGACCACACCCCCGAATTACATAATTGGTGATTTGTATCGACCAGCTGACTTCTTATTGGCAAGCGCGTGCGTGAGATCTTCCCTCTCACTTCGTCAGTTGACTGATATTGATTTATCCAGTGGCGTTATTATTGTCAGTTACCTTTGTATTTTCAGTTTTACTTGGTAAAATAGGTACCGTACGTCATTTGTACGTTTGACAGATAGGCGCCATGTTTTTCCTCGCCTCTTACCGATCCCGTATAGCTTCAGATAAACTTGCCAAACTATAGGTATAATACATTCAATAGCCTTCTTGGTGTGCGTCATCGTTTGTGACGTATATCCGGGTTTTCGGTATGTCGTTTATTTTATTTGCTATTTTGACATATAGCTAACCTTAAATTTGATAAATAAAATCATCACTATCGTGTTCAGCCAAATTCGAAAAGGCTATGCAACTAATAATTACCAGCTTCTTTTTCCAACTGAAAATACTTGAGAACTTTCAAAATGCTGATGTTTTTCCTTGTATCTAAGCATATTTTTGTAATATTTAAATAAATATAACAATAAGATTAATATTCACTCTCCATAAATAATAATTGACCGTAAACAACAAAGTACAGACCTGATGAGAACTGTCAGTGGGACATTAGAAAAAGTCGTAAGACACATTGCCGCTACGAAAGGTACGTGTGCACCCCATTTTGAATTATGAGGGAACCCCTTGTATAATAATAATAGACTATACTAGGATAGGTCAGTTATCACCGATAGACGGGTGACGAATAACCGGCCTGATATTGTAGTTGTGGATAAAAAAGCTAACTCGGTTCTTCTGGTGGATGTTGCTGTACCCAATAATAACAATATTCTAGACAAATAAAACGAGCAAATTGCAGAAAGCACCGATCTTGCAATTGAGGTAGGACAGATGTGGCATACAGAGAAAATAGAGGTGGTGCCGATCATCGTTTTATCTAATGGACTAATTCCCAAAACTCTACAAGACAGCCTTACCAAACTAGGTCTTCACAAAAATACATACATCGATCTGCAGAAGGCTGCCATTACCTGTCACACTGTCCGTGAATTTCTAAATATGTGACTTCCGAGCCTAATCCCATTTGCGTTTACTCACGCTCGGGAAAGGTGAACATTACCAGCAAGTGTATACTTGGAATGATGATAATAATAATAATACATTTATTATCCACATTAGGTATATAACAGAAACACAATATAGTGTAAGATGAATATTACAAAATAGAAACAATTTTTCGAATGTTACCAACTGATGTGGATAAATGGCTAGATTGGTGCAGGTTAAGACGAGTAGTCCTTTCCTGCTCTTCCACCAATGCTAGTAAAAATATAAAATACCCAATGTATGTATGTATTTTGGGGTGACATTCACAGAGACCTGGAAGATCTATTGTGCCCCTTACTTCTACTTAGTTTTTGAGGAAAGTCTAAGAAACTAGTAGCTCCTTTAGTCCTATTTCCCGAAGGAATTTTAGAATGTCTTAAGCTTCAACTTAGGTACATGTTCCTCTTCTATCCAGTAATTTCCCAGGTGCTGTGCTCTAGGATTCTGGAGTGCTGTACAATTGGAAAGTATGTGGATGGAGGTTTCTTCTTCGATGCCACAAAATCTACATTCTTCTTCCTCCACTATTTTAAGCTTTTTCAGGTGCCCATTCAGGCGACAAAGTCCCGTTAGGATCCCTGTTAAAACTCTTGGCGCAGTTTTACTTTGACTTATGCATTCATTTGATCTCAACAGGTTGTAGTCACCCAGAAGAGTCGTATAAGCCCTACGAGATCTTTACAATGGTCAGATCTTCTATTTTTCTCGGCCTTACCTATTTCTTCCAATATTACATTAGGGCTGATTCCGCAAAAGGGTTCAGGCCCCCAGAAAGGTATTTCAGTCCCCCTCTTTGCTACTTCATCTGCTTTTTCATTTCCTTATATTCCAGTGTGTCCTGGAATCCATAGTAAGGTGACTATATTGTTTTCGCCTAGTTCATTGAGTTTGTCCAGACATTCTCACACCATTTTAGAAATGATTACACAAGAGCTCGGTGCTTAAATGGTTGCTTGACTATCCGTCCCTTGTTAGTTACTATTAAAGCTACATCTTCTGTTCGATACGTTAATTGGTTACTTTTATCTCCTTGACAAGCTTGTATATATACTTCTTTTCAAATGATACAATAATAAAAAATAGTCTTTTCTCCGACAGAAACTTTCGGATGTTGATTACTAACACACGACTGGTCAAAAGATCGTGACGTAATGAGCTGGGGGCAGGATATCTTCGATAAGGATATGCCGAATGAATTTGTACTCACTTCATCGGGTAACTCTACCGATAGCATGTTCGATGAATTCGATAGCGAGGCGACGAATCTAACTTTAGATTATTGTAAATATCTGTATGATAATATTTCAAGGGATTATCAAAATATTCACGGAGATCAATTTTGTAAAGTGACTTTTGACAGTATAGCTTGTTGGCCTCCTACACTTTACAATGAAACTGCGACGATCAGCTGCTTTTCCAGACTATTTGAAGTTGATTATGACAGTTCACGTAAGTATTTCAACCTGTGCCACTATTTTCAGTACTAGGTACCAATCTACTATAGTTTATTTACGATAATAAGACGATGACGTTGCAAAACTAAATATTGCCAAGCTGTAGTTTGTTTCCTCACTTAACGGAAACTCGAAAAGTCAGTCTGATGTTAGATTGACAGTTCTCAATAATGAATACAAATAGCAAATACTATTACTTACGTCGACCGTGTATTATTTACGTTCTCAAAATTAGACAAAAACATACATTAATGACCCCTATTCACATAAATCGACGATTTTTCTATAGACAACCCAACGCACATCTTATACACTATATTTATATTGACAGTTACCTGGGTTTTAGGCAACCAAACATACATTTCAGGGCATTATTTAATTTTGACAGAACTTATACAGTCGACGGAAACGCTTTGTAACTACCGCGAGTATTAAAAGGGCAATTAACAATCTCGAACACTAACGCACTCGCTCTGCGCATTCCATTGGCGCTAAACTATTATACATTGAACATTTCGTTTCATCGGCGCCCAACGTTTCATTTTTCATTTCATTGGCATCGTTGAGCCATAACTTGTTCCATTAGCGCCCAACTTAATTGTTCGTTTCATTGGCGCCCAACGTGGGGCGACAAATCATTTTTTTCAACGCCATTGGTCATTTTTCATAGGCGCTAAGCGATTATACATTGAATAACACGTCGTTTCATTGGCGCGCAACGTTTCATTTTTCATTTGCATCGTTGAGACATTACTTGTTTCATTAGCGCCCAAACAACACGTCGTTTCATTGGCGCCCAGCGTTTCAATTTTCATTTCATTGGCATCGTTGAGCCATTACTTGTTTCATTAGCGCCCAACTTATTCGTTTAATTGGCTCAATAATACACGTCTTACAGCAGTAAGCGAGAGAAGCGGGCCCCCATTTCGGCATTCTCGTTCAAAATAGCTTAACAAAGATGTTACCTTGCATCTCTTGACATTTACTGTTCAGCTGCTTCGGCATTCTATTAACTACACACTGCAGATTTGCCTAAATAATTAGTGACGGAAATAACTTTTTTGTATCAAAGAAACAATGAATTCAAAAGTATAACAAAATTGTGAATATTAGACGATGATCGAATGTCAATAAACGTCAAAACAAACTGGGGAATTTTACCAATTGATCTGACAAGTTTTGCCAACCCGTTAGCTTTAAATTGCCCTGGCTGTTAAGGATAAATTGTATCTACGATTGGTAAATTAACATTTATTCTGATAAGCAGGAAAGTAACTAAAAATGACGTCATCGTCTTTTTATCGTAAAAATCCTATAACTCTCATTTTTTCAGAGAATGCCTCACGGTTTTGTTTTGCGAATGGAACGTGGTCGAAGCAAAACTATTCGATGTGTAAAGAAATCTTAATGTCGGAAGATACATCCACCGGAATTTATTTTGTAGGTTATACTTTAAGTCTAATAACTCTTCTAATAGCTGTAGGAATTTTTATGTATTTCAAGTAAGTATGAAAAAAAAACAGTAGTACTGTTATTTTTGGTAGTTTTCAGTTACGCCTCGTATTTTTATTTTTTATGTAGTATAGTCGTTGCCAAAATTATTTTCCTACCATTATATAGCAACATTTCCACCTAATATGACAACTTGATACATTTTTTCTTCTATTCAATGTAATTTCAACATAGCGACATCTAGTTTTAAAACATTCTTTTCTGTTCCAGAGAATTACGTTGTTTGAGAAACAAAATTCACATAAATCTAATGTGGTCATATATTTTGATGTACTGTACATGGATTGTAATGTTAGTTCTAGTAAGTGGAATTGTAATTTTAGATAAAATTAGTTCAACTTACGTCTCGGTAAAGGTTGTTCCATTAGTTGGGTCGACTGGAAATTTCTTGGATAATAATTAAGCGATCCCAAACTACCGACTAGCTTATATTTTCATTTCTAAGCATTTTCTATCGTTTTGGCAACGATTTCAAAATCCAAATTGTACTAGCAAAATATTTTCCTTGAATATCTGACACCTGTGCATTAATTGTAAATTTAAAAACGCGATTGCGCATTTTTATATTATTTATACCGTGTCAATAAAAATTGGTATCGAAATTTTGGAAAATTTTAAATTTAAAAGTAATCACTCGATAAGTCTGGACATTTACTCCTAAACACAGGCAGAATGTATGTATGTATTTTGGGGTGACATTCACTGAGACCTAAAAGATCTATTGGGCACCCTTACTTCTACTTTTTCTGAGGAGAGTCTCAGAAACTAGTAGTTCCTTTGTTCCTATTTCCCGGAGGAATTTTAGTATATCTACAGGCTTCAGCTTAGGTAAATGTTCCTCTTCTATCCAGTAATCTCCCAGGTGCTGTGCTCTAGGATTCTGGAGTGCTGTGCAATCGGAAAGTATGTGGATGGAGGTTTCTTCTCCCATGCCACAAAATGTACATTCTTCTTCCTCCACTAATTTGAGGTTTTTCAGGTGCCCATACAAGCGACAATGTCCCGTTAGGATACCTGTTAAAACTATTAGCGCAGTTTGATCCGGGATAGAGAATCCTGGGGAAGAGACGAATACACAGCCTCATGGGACTGTCTGGTTCACAGATGGCAAGGGCTGGAATTTACTCTAGGAACCCAAGGACACAAATCTATGTACCATTAGGTGATGGTGTATCTGCATATCAGGCCAAAATATACGCTATCTTGGAATGTGCGCAGATAAACCTAGACAGAGGTTATGTGGATCGACGCATAACCATATACACCGACAGTCAGGCAGCAATTAAAGCCTTGATTGGATGTACCATCAACTCAGGACTTGCTGATCTTGCAAGTAGGAGCGCAGTGCGGCTAGAATGGATTCCGGCCCACTCTGGTTTGGAAGGCAACGAAATGGGCCGAAATGGCGGATGCACTGGCTGCGGAAGGGGCGGCAGCTCCTTTCTCAGTGCCGGAACCTTGGCTCGAGTTTGTCTAGGTCAAGGCTCGCCTGCACATTTATTAGTAGTATTAGCGAAGTTATACTCTGACTTATGCATTCATTTGATCTCAACAGGTTGTAGTCACCTAGAAGAGTCTTTGATTGTATAAGCCCTACTAAATCTTTCCGATGGCCAGATCTTCTCTTTTCTCGGCTTTACCTATTTCTTCCAATATTACATGGGTGCTGATTCCGCAAAAGGGTTCAAGCCCCCCAGCAAGGTATTTCAGTCCCCCTCTTAGCTATTTCATCTCCTTCTATTCCACTGTGTCCTGGAATCCATAGTAGGGTGACTATATTGTTCTCGCATAGTTCATTGAGTTTGTCTAAGCATTCACACACCATTTTTGAACTGATTACACAAGAGCTCAGTGCTTTAATAAATGGCTGCTTGACTATGCGACATTATGATTATCCTTTGTCTTCTGTATCTGTTATCAATATTAAGCTGGGCGCACTCTCTTTTGGCGTGGATTTTCTCTGGAAAGATACTTGGGGTTTTCCCAAGCTTTCAGAGTGTTTGGTTCCTGGCCCGAACACGCCTATCCCAGTTCCTCTATTGCTTTTGAGCCGTCTGTGTACCATTGAATGGCATTCTTTTCAAGTATGGTAATGGTATTTGGATCCCAATCCTTCTTGTAGCTCAATTCCGTAACGAATTACTTTGAAAAGTTAAACTTTTCCATCACACCGTCTTGTGGCATGTCCCAGGTTGTATGATTTCTAAGAAGTTAGGAGGTGGTTTTTTAATGATTCCCTCTACTTAATCTGTATCTTGTTCTTTCTTTAACACTTTCCACCACCATATGTAGAGGGGTGAGGTTGAGAATCAATTCCATGGCTGAGACAAGTAGAAAGTCAACCGTATATTTTGCTCATCATTGCGGTTGACATAATTTCAACCTATACTTTGTTTTAGATAAAATATAGAAATGAGTCCATAATATTATGCAGATTTGGTACAATGTTATTACATTATTCCCATTTGTCCACGTTTTTTTGGACGTTTGTAGAAGGTAACTAATTCTTAATACTAATCCTAATCCCTTTATCCGTAAATAGTCGAAGTGAGAGGGAAGAACACACGTACGCGCTTGCCAATAGCAACTCAGGTGGTTGCGTAGCAACGGGACCATCGATAAATGTTCACCAATCAAAAGTCTATTGTTTAAATATTAGCTTTTTCATAGTTAAACGTGGCAAGCACGTTTGCCTGTTCCCAACGACTCTGTACGGACTCGTCCTGTTTAGCATGAGTAGACGTTAAGTCTAATGAGTGAATTATATTTTTCATTTCAGGAATGTACCTCTACATTTTGGTCGTTATGACTATGAGAAGAAAAAATTTCAAATTACGCATTTATGTTAGTATAGGATGGGGTAAGTTCACTAAGCTTCTAAAAAATACACTATGTATGTCTACAATTAAGATATTTGACGTCATACAACTAACCATAAGAGTAGTCGACTACGTTTCACAGAGGCCACGTGAAGTTTGCCAACTGTCTTGCGCAGAAACCAAAATCGGTTCTTACAGCAATGTCATTTTTACAATATGGCGCTGGTTTTGACAAGTCCTCTTATAAGACCACAGCTTCATGTGGGTTCTTACGTGAAACGGAGTCTATGGTCGTTTGAAAGATGACAAGACCAGTTGAATGAGAATATTCCAGGGGAATGAACACATGCTTGGTGTTTTATAAATATCATAATTTGTACTGAAACGATCTAATTGCAGGTTTCCCGTTAATTTTTATAATAATATGGGGAATACTAAAAGGAATGGTGACTAGGAAAAGTGATTACATGTATGATGAAGTACGTAAAATATCAATATAATCTTGAATGTGTGTATAGTTCTTTTTATATATTTTATAATTAAATAACTTGCAGTGTCCATGGTTAGAAACAGACTCACTAGATTGGATATATCTAGCACCACCTTTGCTAGTTATATTCATAAATCTAGCATTCCTCTTCAGCATAATGTGGGTTTTAATAACGAAGCTACGTTCGTCGCCAGCGGCGATTGAACACCAACAACATTATAAGGCAGCTCGAGCACTATTAATACTAATGCCGCTGTTGGGAATTACTTGGGTCATTATCATTTACGTACCCGCGGAAGCTACCGAAACAAAAATTTTCGAAATCGCTCAAACTGCACTGTTATCAACGCAGGTACTTATATATTTCTTATAAATGGCATTCATATAGCAATTTTTATTTGCCAGGGACTCATGATAGCCCTATTTTATTGTTTCCTCAATACTGAAGTACAGGATACTATCAAGCATCGATACGATAACTGGAAAACCAGGAGATCTTTTGAATCCAGTTCTCGTAAAAGCAATGGATTGGTAATTAGCCGGTAATATTTTTTACATTTTTTTGAATAGTCTGCAGTATGATTTCATTCACGCCCCGTCAAAATAGTATTTCCTCTTGATAGCATCTCTAGCAGTAAACGTTTTGAGATTTCATTTGTTCCTTCGTGTCAATTCCCATTGGCACTTTTATTTATAGATAGAAATAGGTCCAAAGTTCTACGAACTTTCCTCATGGACCAAATATATTTTCTACTGTAGTTAAATTTGTTTTTTTTGTGGCTCATACTAGGGATACGGAGTGGACTTTGATACATTGCGATGAGCTGGAAGCGATACCATCACAAGAAATGCCTCCAAATCTCATGGATGCTCAAATTTCCAGCCAAGTCGTTGCTATGCAACCGAACTGCGGTAGGACGGAACAGCCTAAGAAATATTTGCCGGAAACATTCAAAATTGTGTGTGATATGGATTGATTCAAACGCAGAACTGTTTAACTGAAATAAAGTGAATTTATTAAAATTATGATCAATATTTTTCCAATATACCTACCCACTGTATATAATTTCTTTAAAAATACGGTCATAGAGACTGTAGCCTAAAGTAGCCCGCTGAGTATTGGTGGAGGCTAAAAAATGGTACAATTCAAGATTTCCTGATCTTAATCTTATTGGGCATCTCTGGGAGAAAATGTTTTGTTTCTGGTCCGTAGAGAGCGCAAAGAATCAATTAAGTTCCGTGTCGCCATAGACCATCCAGCATTATAAATATGGGAATCGATTCTGTGTCCAAAAAGTAGGTTTTTTTTATTGTGGCGATCCTCTTTCATATCTCACGAGCAGTCACTGCACTTGATCACTGTTATTAGCAACCTTCTACGCATACTGATAATAAACATATGGATGTACCAAACTCAAGTCACAATTAAACCTCATGCTCCCAAACATTTATGCTAGAATAAAAATGTACCTTGAAAAACTAAGCTTCTCTTTTCCCCAATGTTTCCCTCGTCTGACTACATCTACTCCGCCTTGGCAAATCAAAAAACCAAAATGTATAACCACTCTTAGCTCTCTAGATAAATATTCGATTCCCAATTTCAGTATTAGATCAACATTCAAAACAATACTAGAAGATTATACAGACTATCACCAAATCTATATACCGATGCTTCAAAATCTGCTGCTGGCATTGGAGCTGCGGTGGTAACTACAAATACAACCTATATGTTCAAATTTCCAGATACATATTCCATCTTCTCAGCCGAATTATATGCCTTATATAAAGCCTTAGCTAATATCAATAATTTTTCTTCAAACACTCAAAACCATTTTATTATCACAGACTCCCTCAGCTCAATAGAATCCACACAAAAAATATCCACAAATCACCCCCTTGTTTCAAAAATTTAAGAATAACTCATAATAGCTCAACAAAACAATAAGGATATCATCTTTAAGTGGATCCCATTAAACGTAGGAATAGATGGCAACGAGGAAGCTGATTAAAAAGCAAAAGACGCCACGACCAACGAAGATGCTCGAGTAGTGCAGTTTTCAGTGAGTGCGGATATTAAGTCAATAATTCAATCTAAAGTGAACAGTGTCTATGAAGCTAAATGGAAAATAGCGGGAACCAAACTCAAGGAGGTAAAAAGGACTATTAAGCCGTGGGCAGTTCTACCAAAAAATCGTCGCGATCAAGTGCTACTAACACGGCTATGTTTAGGGCATACCCGGCTCACGGTTATCTATTTGACAAGGGTCCCGAACCAAAATGTAATTATTGTGACTCAAAACTAACTATTAAGCACCTACTTGTTGAATGTCCCCAACTAACACAACAGCGACAACTGGTACAACTCTCCAACAATGGATTCTCCGACGTATTAGGAACCAACTGCAATTTACGTAGCCTGAAGACATTTCTTAAATTAATAAATGTTATAAATTCTTTATAAAATACCAAATGTATAGTTTGGCAAGTTTATCTAGAGCTACGCGGCGTCGGTAAGAGGCGAGGAAAAACATGGCGTATATCTGTCAAACGTACAAATGGCGTACGGTACC
>CAJUYI010003509.1:43663-58861 GCA_910591695.1 Galerucella pusilla | reverse complement strand
TAATAAATACTTGAATAGTTATAAATTTTTCAAGATTTTCAATTTAGAATGTTCTTTATTCTTTCTAAAGGTCCTTAGTAATGAATTTGCAAATTTCAGTGTATAATAGATTCGCACCCTTGTATATAAGGACAGCAGGTATTCCCATGGGAAGTTTGGGCAAGGATGCTAAAATGCGATAGTAGACAATTTGGTCTTCAAGTTCATTCCTATTCCTACATCATCCTGCACACATAAATCATTGAAATTTTCAGTGAACTGTCAATCCTCCAAACCGTCCCTGCTTACTTTCTTCATAGATTTTTTTTTCGCAGAATGATGTGGATTGGTCACAACCTTCCTTATTGCAAAAGTTTAGTCAAATATCGCATTTGTGTTTAACAAAACACTTTTGCAAAAAATATCCACCCACATAAACCAGGGCATTTCTTTCTTCTGTGGACAAATCCTGATAGTCTTTCCTTTTTATGTCCAATATTGGCTGACCATTTTTTTTCTTGGCCGTCGTAAACAAGGATCCTTAGGAAGACGAAAAAATGATAATTGTTTATGAATTGCAGTATTGTTTCTACACGAATCCACGCAACAATAATTTCCGTAAGAAGGCATCGCACACAATCAAAAACACAGTGCAGATAACGTTCGCACAAATTAAAATTCAAGATCACTTTCTTTGGCGCACCCGATACAACGCTCTGTTACACCAGCGTGTAAGTCAAACAGAACTGAAAAATAAATAAATCCCACATCAGATGTGGGTTTTGCCGGTGAGACGGTGGGTGTCGGCAGGAGGGGGATTTTCGCGTCGTCGAGAGAGTGGTCGGACTTATTGGAATATATAGACTTTAATATTAGATTCTGTAATACCTACTACTATATCATCTGCACACCGAAAAAAAACATTTTACTGAGTTGATTTACTAATGTAGTAACAACGTTTTCAAACTTTCCTAGTATATACCTTGTATTTTTTTATTTTCAAACCTGTCTAGTTGAGGTATTATCGAAAATATAATATGAGCTAATTCATACTCATTCCGTAGGATAAACAAACTCGTACTTATAATACAAGCTACTCAATTGTTTTTTGTAGTTTAAATAAAATATTTTAGATAAATTTAGCTCGTGAGAGTTTGGATCGAAACCGAAAGTCCTTGAAATGTTTGAACCACTTTAATTGTAAATATCTTCGAACCTAGAAAAGCTGAAACAAGATATTCAATTTTCAGTGTTATGTTTTGGAATAATTGTATTTTTTGAATGTATGATTGAGTGCATTCTAATGAAAGTTTGAATGTATGGTGGTCAGTTACCCTACCATGGAAAATTAACATTTTTATTAAGAAACATACTTTTACCATCAACATTTACCCATATTAAGGGGCATCTACCAAATTCGACCTTGCACAATTATGCTTTGTATATTTTTTTGTTTCCCTACGACCTCACGTTTAAGTGGCGGTGCCTTCAATAAAGCTTTCTCCTTCTGAACCTATCAGATGAAAAAAACCGAACCCCCCCCCCATGAAAAAGCTATAGCTACGTGACTGTCTTCAGGTATGAATGTTTTCGGAATGTAATGTATTTCCCGTTAATAGTTAAATTAGTTTCCGGAGTATCTAGCCACTCGTAAAATCGACCCAATGCAATCATTCGATTTGAGCGTCTCAACCACCTCAATCTACCATCCTCTATAGGATTTAGGGGTTTATAACTAGTTCTCCTAACGAAAACCCTACATTTCTATTACGATGATGATAATTGATTTGTCTTAAAATATATCTCTTTGGACCTGGTCGAGTTAAAAAATCAAGTTGTATTCTAATGTCACGCGAAAACATTAATTTAGAAGGAGCTTTTCCTGTTAAACAATGTGGAGTATACCTAGATGGAAACAAATATTTATTTACAAGAGTTTTGACAGTCTGTCCTTAATTGTTATTATTTGCTAGCAATTCACTTGAAGCACTTTTGGAAGATTCTACTCCATCAGTTGCTGGATGATAGGGAGGTGATTCGACATGATCAATGCCGTTTTTCACACAAAATTTCTCAAATTCAACACTAAACAGTCAAGGACCATTATCTGAAACAAGAGCATTGGGAAGACCAAAACGAGCAAAACATACCCTCAATTTTTCCAAAGTACTTGGAGTGTCCGTTTTATTCATTTTTTAATCTTCTGGCCGTTTAAAATAAGGATCTAAAATTAATAAACAAACTTCATTTTAAATGGCCCTGTAAAATCTATGTGTACTCCAAAGGTATATTTACCTTCAGGAAATCTCTTTTGACGAAGTTCTCAATGTCCTTTTCCAAATTAGTTCTCCAAAAAGGCTGCCTTGCTAATAGCTACATTTTTACCATACCATTGTGAGTCCCATGAATTTTCTCTTACAGTTGTCTTTTGTGTTGTTTCGGGGACTAAGACCCCGTATCT
Organism: Galerucella pusilla; assembly: GCA_910591695.1. Taxonomy (NCBI): domain Eukaryota; kingdom Metazoa; phylum Arthropoda; class Insecta; order Coleoptera; family Chrysomelidae; genus Galerucella; species Galerucella pusilla. Next base: position 56,421 of record CAJUYI010003509.1, on the reverse strand, counting down.
CCTCATGACCAACCCATCTTCAATACTTAATTCCAAATGCCTACTTCAGGCCATCCATCACTCTCAAACGAATAAACCTCACTTAACACCAGATCTCTTCTGATTTCTGTTTTAAGATCATGGGAATCACTTGGCAACTGATCTTCCACTAAGAACAACAATCAACATCTACAATATTATTTGTCTCAACAGTCCATCAACCCCATTATGTTTTCCATTATTATATTGAAATTTATAATCTAACCCGCTTGAAATGATTGCCCATTTCTGAATTTTTGAAACCTTTCTGCAGCCATCTGTTGAACTCCCTTTCGTTCACCAAACAACGCCAGTAGTGGCTTGTGGTCTGGTCACAACACCATTAAATACTGATGAAATTTGCTTATCCCCCAATAAATTGCAAGTGCTTCGTCATATATAAGCGAATATCCTCCTCTGCTTCGTTCAAAACACACGATGCAAAAGTTATTGACTTTTCAATACCATCAAGATATATATGAAGCAAAACAGCTCCTATACCCACACCGGAATTATCACACTTAGAGCACCATATAAATTCTACACCATCTCTCAACGACCTATAAAGTGGATTCAGTATCGTGGATAAATCAGGAACAAATTTAGCATAATAATTGGATATTTTCATGTTTTTTAGAAAATAGAAAAAATGGTAGTTAATGTAGGTACCTATAAATCTTATAGTACCTTCAAAAAAATTAAAAAAAAAATCTTTTCAACAAAAAAAGCCATTTGAAATTCAAACGCTAGAAATTCGCGCCAAAACGAGATTTCCCAAGGTTATGGTGGTCTGACGTCACACCGCATATGAACAGGGCAGCGCAGCTGGCAGCAGTATTGTGTTATACCTGATTCGTGCGTGTTGTAATTTTATTTACGTAAACGAAAAAGTGCGTAACAATAATTTAGTGACTAAAATTTTAAGTGAATGGCTATGTACGGGTCTCAGAATAAGTGGTGTTTTGTGCCCCGTTGTACAAAAAATTTCATTTCACAAATTCGCTACATCACACACAATACTTATTTTCCATTAGGCGCTTTATATCAAGAAACTAGCCTTAGCAACCTTGGTGTCTGCCTGTCATGACAGTAGTAATTATGATCAGTGTCTGTGATATTGTAGTTTGATTTCCGTTAACCGCTGTGATAAAATCAGGAAAATAATTCAATTAACAGAAATGCGAGAAATAATCATTCTACAAATGATTTTTATGGACACAAATGGAAACTTCTCGCCTCGCGTATTTCACGAAAAATTTTTGAATTTGTCGTCTGTATCCCAGAAAACAAATAGCAAAATGGAAAAGCAATATCCCGAAAAAGTTGAGTTTGAGCAGGAATTGCTAAAAATCAGATCGTAGGTCTCTTTTTTATCACTGGCAACTTGATTGGAAATCGATATTGAGAACTGCTCCAAAATAATCTGTCAACTTTGACAAACTTATACCTTTATTCAGCAAACCCACAAGCTCCTGCCAATACAATATGCTTCCAGCGAGGTGGAGCATCACCCTATCACCAAATCAATGTGTGGCAGTACCGCGCGTATCGAGGCAAGATATCCTGATCTGACGCCATTGAACTAGTTTTTGTGCGGATATGTCACAAGTATTGTAAACAAAACCAAACCTCTGAACTGAGATGACTTTAGAAGACGAATCACGCTTGCGATTAGATTAGTCATGCCTGAGAGGTTGAGTAATGCTAGAAGACATTTCTTTACCAGATTTTGAACATTTCCTACATTGACATTAATGTCCATCTCTCTCTAACACTCACAACTTCGAGTTTTTAGAGTAGTAAAGCGAATTTGTGGAATAAATAGTTTTTTGCGGAAAGTGATACTTTCCCGCACGCGACTGCAGTTGACCCGAACGACGCGAAGCGGAGTTCGGGCAAGCGGTTAAGGGCATCCATTTTTCAAAAGTTATTTCATTTCAACATACATACAGGGTGGGGCAATCTTCTGACATCGGAGGATTACATCGTTGTTGTGAGAGATAGAACTCCATAGTTTTGTGTGAGCTAATACAGTTACTGAGGGCACATTTTGAAAATACTTTCGATTCTACAGGGTGTTCCAAAACCACGTAGCAGCACAAACTTACATTTTTTTAAATGGAACGTACTATATTTTGTTCAAGAATCGAAAAGATCTCACCGAGAGCGTTACAAAAATATAGCACTCTAATATATTATAAGGGTGTTTTACAAAGATATGGCCAATTATTAGCAAAAAAGACCTCCTCTTTAACACTCTGCAGAACAGTAAATTAAAATAAATCAACAGGTCTTTGTGTTCAAATGTCATACACACATCATTGGCTGTGCTCAGTATTAATTACTTTTTTCATCGGTGGCTTCTTTAATACAGGGTGAAACAAAACGCAAATCAAGCAATATCTCTAAATTTTTAAATGAATCACCCTATAAGTCTTTTTACAATTTGTTAGTACGATTAATAAACTTTCAAACGATGTAGTAAACTTAGGGCATTAGTTGATGGGAAATCGTAGATATTTTATGATAATGGTCAAAAACAAGTATTTTACATACACAAATTAAATGGTAATTAATTTTTACATGCAACCTCTTGTAAATTTTAACATTTCTAAGGCATATATTTTAATCGTTATTTTGGATGCATCTACAATATCTAATCAATAAAATAAAATGTTTGCTTATACCGTAGGTACCTACCTGGAATTACCAAAAATTTCATATTTATTCATGTTTCACTTTCAAGAATTGTTTTTATAGGCTTGTTTGAGAATGGGCGGAACATAATCAAGTCATATTTTTGATTATTTCAAGTGGGCTACTATCAAAATAGTATCTACTAATAAATGTCAAAGAAATATTGCTGTATTCTTCGTTTGTGTTTAGGAAGTTGATTCAAACACAATAGTTAACTTGTGGTTCCAACAAGATGGAGCATCTGTATAACAGAAATGTTACCGACAGGTGGATAGGACGTGGTGGACCAATTTCGTGGCCTCCTCGATCTCCAGATTTCACACCGATTGATTTCTTTTTATGAGGATACATCAAGCAACTTGTGTATCAAACGTAACGCATTTTCCACAATAACTCCAGCTATGTTGGAAAGAGTAAGATACTCGTTTTTGAAAAGAATTGTATGGAAGTGAATGATCGCCATTTTGAACACTTAGCATAAACTACTATACTTTTTAAAAAATGTCAATGTTCATTTATGTAAATGTGAGTGTTCTTATAATGTTGGTTTCCATAATTGTTAGTTTTTCAAAAATGGAAAAAGTTGGAAAATGAATTATTACAAGCTTGCATTTTACATAACTAAGATATACTGTTTGTGGTGACTTGAGTAATTATTTCGTAAAGACTAAGTGACATTAGCCTACTTACAGTAAACAAAAATATTTCTTTCAACATAATTCCTTCTTTCCTTCCTCTAATGGTAAGAGTAGAAGTCAAAGATATTTTAGATGCATCCAAAATTACGATTAGAATTTATGCCTTAGAAATGTTAAAATTCACAAGATGTTGCATGTAAAAATTTAATACCATTTAATTTGTGTATGTAAAATACTTTTTTTTGACCATTATCATAAAATATCTACGATTTTTCATTAACTAATGCCCTAAGTTCACTACATCGTTTGAAAGTTTATTAATTGTACTAACAAATTGTAAAAAGACTTAAAGGGTGATTCATTTAAAAATTTTGAGCTATTGCTTGATTTGCGCTTTGTTTCACCCTGTAATAAAGAAGCCACAGATGAAAAAAGTAATTAATACTGAGCACAGCCAATGATGTGTGTATGACATTTGAACACAAAGACCTGTTGATTTATTTTAATTTACTGTTCTGCAGAGTTTTAAAGAGGAGGTCTTTTTTGCTAATAATTGGCCATATCTTTGTAAAACACCCTTATAATATATTAGAGTGCTATATTTTTGTAACGCTCTCGGTGAGATCTTTTCGATTCTTAAACAAAATATAGTACGTTCCATTAAAAAAAATGTAAGTTTGTGCTGCTACGTGGTTTTGGAACACCCTGTAGAAACGAAAGTATTTTCAAAATTTGCCCTCAGTAACTGTATTAGCTCACACAAAACTATAAAGTTCTATCTCTCACCACAACGATGTAATCCTCCGATGTCAGAAGATTGTCCCACCCTGTATACAAAACTTTAACCAAAAACTATCATTATTATTATAAATCATTAGTATGAATAATAATATTAGAAACACAATTTGTTGCATTCAAAATTGCCGGTCCAGTGGAGTTATTTGGTGTTAACTGGTGAGTAGATGACGTTGATGAGGATGGCATCGGTTGCAGGTCACATAAAGATGACGATGAAGGTGACGGTAACGGTTTTAAGTCATTTGTAGATGAAATAATTTTATTTGATATATTTTTCTTATATCAAACCCGAGTGGTTTGATATTTTTTTATGACACTACTTCAAAGAATGTACAGGGCTATATCAGAATATCTTCATTATTCTATATTTTCAAAAAATTAAAAATGTAACAAAAAGCCATAAAATTTGTAGATTTTATTTAATGGACTATTTATTCACCTGTTGTAACAATAGTTATAGCTTCCGAATTGAAAATGGCACAATGGGCCCGCCAGTGGCCTCAGTGTCGGAACCTTGGCTTGAGTTGTCCAGGACAAGGCTCGCCTGCACATTTAGTAGTAGTCCGAATTGAAAAACTATCTAATGAGGTCAACATTTGCATAATTTCACTTTCCCGCACTAGTGCGGGAAAGTGACACTTCCAAAACTAAAATGCGTGCGGGAAAGTGGGTTAAAACGCACGGTCGTAGAGAAATTAATTTTTTCCAATGTTAATTTTTGTAATCAATCTGAAAACACCCGAAACGGTTGAAAATGGGTATGGAACATTGTACATTATTATGTCTGGAATTTTTTGAATATTCCAAAGAGTATATAATACACGGGTTTGCTTTAAAATGAGAAAGTTGGTATTGGCCACTTTGACATGAGTCATGTGACATAACATAATATATACTTTTTTTGAAAAAGCTGCGCATTTGGAAATACAGCATTTGGAAATACATATACGAGTGTCCAAGCGTTTTTCTCAATACGCCCTCATCTATTCGACATCGAATTTATTCCATTTAGCTGTTTCGCGCTGTATGTACGGAATAATATCATAAGTTGAAATAATAAATATTCTCTGTATTATCCTTGTGTTAATTTCATTATACTTTTTGTTAATAAAAAGAAATGAAAATATTGTGGTATTAACTCCCAACGAATAACAAAAATATTGAATCCATAAACCTTCGTCTTCTCAAAATAGCTTTATGAAAAACATTAGCAGAATGTTATGTTATTCAACCAGTCAGCAATGCTTAGTATATGTAAATGCAGTTTCCGTCTCCCAATTTCATCTATTAAAAGCAGACCAGAGTTTTGAGCCGTTTGAATGTTTTTCTCAAAGTACTTGGTTGAACAGAAAGCATGAACAACATTAACATGATTAAATTAAGAAAATTGGAATGTTTCATATACCATTTTGTATTATGGAACACACATGGAATATAAGCAGTAAAATCGCTAAGTAATTACATAACTACAATTATAATAAATTAAATTAATAAGTAAAACAGTTCAAATGTCAGTTTCTTACTTATTGTGAATGATAAGTGAAGAACCTAATTTCATTTCATATCGTTATTTTTGGAAAATTGCTATCCGTAAACAATTTTGATAATCATTTGCAAAATGTGAATGAACTATTAGACAAAATAATGAATACCAAAAGTAACAAGAAATATTACCCACACTGTCAAAGATTATACCTAGAAAGAGCCATGGAGACTCAAATATAAGAGCACTTAGTTTTGTTTTCAATATTACCATCAATTCAGTCGGGTTTTCGTAAGGGATATAGTTGTACAACTGCTCTTCTTCATATAGTAGATGATATTATCAAGGCTACTGATGGTGGTAAGTGTACATCACTTATACTGCTCGATTTTAGCAGATCATTCGACACTATAAATCATGACTTATTAATTAATATATTACAATATCTAGGTTTCGCAGAAAATGCTCGCTTATTAGTTAATAGTTATTTAAGAAATAGACAGCAACGTGTCTCTCTAAATAACAAAAGCTCAGAGCTACTTCCACTTTCGTCGGGTGTACCACAAGGCTCAATATTGGGTCCGTTATTCTTCACAATTTGTACGTCTCAAATATTGCTACACATATCTGATTGTAGTACACATTTATACGCAGATGACACCCAACTTTACTATAGCTTTTCTCCGCAGGCAATTGAACATGCTTGTAATACGATTAATGCTGATCTCAATGCGTTTGTAGAAACTGCTAAAAATCATTGCCTTTCAATCAATCCCACTAAATCGAAAACTCTCCTATTTGGCTCCAAACTAAATCGTCAAAAGATTTCCAGTGAGATTGATGTTAAGATAAATAATGAAAAACTAGCTACGGTCTCGGAAGCTAAAAATTTAGGTGTGATTCTGGACACTGATTTGATGTTTGAAAAGCATATCAACGCGGTAATTCAAAAATCATACATGTCTTTGAAAACAGTTTTTGGCATTAGATATTTTTTATCATTTGGCGTAAAAAAATATTATGTGGGGCTTTGATTTTATCGGTGCTTAACTATGCTGACGCTCTATATGGTCCATGTTTAACTGTTGAATATAAAAGGAAAATTCAGAAAATGCAGAACTGTTGTCTTGGATTGATATTTGGTATTCGGAAACGCCGTAGCGTCTCAAATAAACATAAATAAATTGAGTGGTTAAACATGAATAATAGAAGGATATTACATTCAGCGTGTCTCTATCATAAAATAGTACTTACAAGAAAGCCATCTTAATTACATCGAAAAATAACATATAGGACAGATATACACAATCTTAACATTAGAAATAGAGGTTTAATTACAGTTCCATTCTTCAGGCTAGAACTTTTCAGATCCTCTTTCAGATATCAAATGAGCCGTGTCTATAAAGGACTTCCTACAGATCTTAAAAGTTATAAAATTAATAAGTTTAAAGTATATTTTGCTAAATATCTTTCCACTACTCAAATCTGAACACTCTGTTGGTTACTTTATTTTAAAAATTAAAAACGTTCCAAGCTATAAATCCTAAACCAAGTTTAGATACCTACTTTTGAATTTTTGAATTTTCGTATTTTTTTTTCATTTTCATTATTTTCTTTATCAATTTAAGCATGTCCTTAAGGTTAAGTGGTAGAGCAACTTTTATGGTGCTTAATGCCTCATAAAAGCTGAACTTCGCCTTTTATTTTCAATTAGTGAATCTGTTTTTACATTTTATTCTATTGTAAAATATTTATATTTTGAAAATAATCAAGACAATTATTATTATTATTATTATTATCTTCACTATCATTTGGGTCACCACTTGGGATCCAGAGAAAGTTGTAGCTATTCAAGACTAGCCCGAGTCGAGGGACAGAATAGAGATTAAATGTTTTCTTGGACCTTGCGCATAAAACCGCAAAGTTATGAACTATTCTGATCGAATTGCTTAAGGGGCATCTACCAAATTCGACCTTGCACAATTATGCTTTGTATATTTTTTTGTTTCCCCACGTCCTCACGTTTAAGTTCACATAACGAAAATTTTATTAGAAATATGAAAGCTCCGCAACATGTAGGTAGCCAAGCGGTCCAAGCGGTTTTTGGTTCACGTACATCGTCAGTACTGAGAGACCGGCGAGCGTTGTATCAACGCGGCACGCGACTACCGAAGCAGAGAGACAATGTCAGTCATGGAAGGATAGAAAAGCGAGAGATGGATTTTTATCCGATATTTTAGTGGTAGCAACCGAATTTCAATAAGGAATTGTACTGTCATAAGTAATTTGAAGATTCTGAGATTTTTATATACTTAGTATTCATAAAGCTTCAAATTAGACCCCTTATAAATTAGTTTTTCCATTCAATCCATATTTAATTCTTTACAAGGGCTTAAACTTTTCTTAATATGTGTATTTTTAATATTTTTTTCAACAAAATTTGGTTAGCATTTCAAAGTTTTCGTTCAATGAGAACTATAAGTTCAACATGAATCTACATGATATATTTTTTTCTTAATTTTCAATACATCCATTACTTCAAAATTCTTTGCCAAAAATACTTCGATATTTTGTCAAATCGCTGCCGATAGATTCCCCTTAACCTCCTCATCGAGTAATTAAGACAACACTGAATTTGATGCCAGATTGTTCACATGCTTTAGTAGAGTTGAAGAGACGATCAACCACTTCATCACTTTTTATTTGGTCCACCCAGGATGGTTAATAGTTACTCAAATATATGTATATGAAAAAGTACTTTATCAATATATTTTCAATGGATTGGCTTTTTTCTTCTTGTACCTCCCTCAGATATGGAAGGGAAAAATTTTCACCGTATTTTATATTGGGTTAAGAAATCTTGTGATTGAGGATGGTGTTTGTTAACAAAGTTATAAATGTTATTGATATAGTTGTGAAGTTGAAAGCATTGTTGCTGACTATTGTTTGAGGTGATACTCTGCGGTCAATGAACCTTTCAAGACATGCAGAAAAGGCCTCAGTTGAGAGGTCAGAAACGAACTCCGAGTTTGCTTCAGTTCCAAAGCAGACGAATACGGCGATGTATGTTTTTTTGGAACAAAAAGTCGTGACTACGTGAAGCATTTATTAAAGTATATCAAAAAAAAAAAACTATTGAAATATATATATAAGACATGAATATGAATATTTTGAATACATTTAATATTTAAACTGATAAGTACTCACATATTTTTATCATATATCATCAAAACTACTGGAATAACGCTAAATTGACAATAGATCATGTTTTTAAGATGAGAAGAGAGTATTTAGAAAATAAGGTACTTATCTCTTACCCCTATAATACTCCATACCAATATTACTGACCACTATGCTCCTTCCATTGATGTTACATTCCTAGAACTTATGGTGGGGTGTTTTCAAATGACACTTAGGTACAACGTTTGCATGTAGATACCTCCCGTAAAATTGGACAAAATGATATGAGAATTGAGGGGTCCAGCTTGTTTACTTTTCGAAATACGGGGTGTTAGAGTTATGAAAAATTGAATGTTTCAATTCGATAATTTTAAAATGGATGAATAAATTAATTTGACATTTGGCAGGTTGTTTTCAAATGTTATGAAGCATACTTTTATGAAAAAATATTTTCCAATTTTTGATTCAGTGATGTACATTGGGAAGAATATATTACCTTTCCCCTCCCATTTCTTACGTCCCTGACATTTGGAGCAATTTTTATTCAATTTTGTATTCCTAAGGTCCGGTTCTATAACCTCTGGTCAAAAGTGATGGTTTGTCAACCACTGGTGTTGACCATGAGGTTAGGAAAAAATGTGTTCTATCATCATGTGTCAGCTACTTTTAACCAGTGGTTACTTAACATCGATAGTTTCCGTGAATGTACTATCCATTATAAAGATATTGTACAAAATTTGACTTTACCGCCTAAAAATTGCATATAAAAGTTTGGTTATAGGTATGTCAAAGCACCTTGTTATAGACAATAGTTATTTTCCTAACTAGTGCGGAAAGTGATACTTTCCCGCACGCGACTGCAGTTGACCCGAACGACGCGAAGCGGAGTTCGGGCAAGTGGTCAAGGGCGGGAAAGACACTTTACGCATGAGTTAGGAACATTATTTTTTCTACGACCGTATATACAAAAAAGTATATCAACCCATTTTTCAAAATTTATTTTATTTTAACACACATATAAAAAACTTAGACCAAAAACTATTATTATTATTATCAATTATAATTATAAATATTAATATTAGAAACACAATTAGTTGCATTCTGTGAATAACTTGAAATTGCCGGTCCAGTGGAGTTATTTGGTGTTGACTGGTGAGTGAATGACGTTGATGAGGATGGCGTCGTTTGCAGGTCACATAAAGATGACGATGAGGGTGACGGCAACAATTTTAAGTCATTTGTAGATGAAAGAATTTCATTTGATATATTTTTCTTATATTAAACCCGGGTGGTTTGATAGTTGTTTTGTGACACTACTTTAAAGAATTTACAAGGTTATATCAAAATATTTATTTTATTTTATATCTTCAGAAAATTAAAAATGCAACAAAAAGCTGTAAAACATGTTGATTTTATTTGATGGACTATTTATTCACCTGGTGTAAGAATAGTTATAACTTCCGAAGTAAAAAACTATCTAATAAGGTCAAAATTTGCATAATTTTACTTTCCCGCACTAGTGCGGGAAAGTGACACTTTCAAAGCTAAAATGCGTGCGGGAAAGTGGGTTAAAACGCACGGTAGTAGAAAAATTATATTTCTCTATGCACTTTGTTTTGTCAGATTGTTTGTTTTCGTTTATTTAATGGAAGAATAAAAAATAAAAGAAAAGTAGGGGAAAAACTTGATGCTTTATTAGTATTAATCAAAAAATATTATGAAATAATATAGAGTAAGCTGGAAGGTAAAGCAGCAATGTTGGAAAAACATTGCCGCTGAGCTAAACAATTCCGGAATTTATGGCAAAAGGTCTGATCGTCACTGAGAATTTCATAGTAATTCACCCTTCCTCAGATTAATTTTTGTCTTCGAGGTTGAGGCATGGGGAAGAATAACTCTCATCTGAGCCATCAAGTCCGGGATCAATCATTATTTTCATTATGATACTTTATAGGATTTATATTAAGCGCTAACGTCTTTTATTCACAAGTAGTCAATTAAAAATAAATGGAGATGTGTTGTGACAGAAATACATTTATTCAGAATTGTCAAGATTGCACATTGAAATGTCACCAAAATTAGGTTAACCAGAGGTCACAGTCTTAACAAGTACTCAAAGTGCCTGTTACTTTATCCTTTGGTAAAAAAACTTTAACCTATGGTTATAACGAAGCAAGCGGTCATAGAACAGCAAACCTCTTGTCAGATCTTGTTAACCATAACTAGAACGTTTAACCAGAGGTGAAAGAACCGGCCCTTATCAGTATAATACCGAATGATTGGCTTGAATAATGTATTGCTCTTGGTTAAAACCATCAAGTGTCAGATATTGACAAGTGAAAAAATAATCTTTAATATAATTATTATGTGTCATTGGACCTTTTCATTATCCACACCTATTATCCACACCCATTACCCACGGGTGAATAATCTACGTCATTATACTTGAAGAAGCACACGTGAAATGTTAAAATTATCAAATAGTCGTGGACAAAAGTATTCTCATTCGACCATTTTTTGAAACAATGCCATTATCGTCAAGCCATTTGATTGAAATAATCATCACATTAACCGAAGATGAAGATTTGGGAGTATCTCGAAAAAGTAATAAAATTTAAATTAAACAAGTTATCATCTGACATGCTGAAATCATTATTAGAAAGTTTAGAAGATAGTTTTAACAATAGAATCAAGTCTTTACCAAGTAAATTCTCGGAATTGATGAATACTTTTTTTTCATGATATAAAATATAAAATTACAGTATTTTGGATAAGTAAAAAGAATTGTCATCTTTAAACCTCGTGATTGGTTATTTGAATGTTTTTGGGCAGTACAAGTTAAAACAAGTGCTATTGACACTGCTATTGGTTAGAATCAGTTACTTATGACAATTATCCATCTCTCAGAATTGCAGAAAGGTGACATTGGATTAGTTGAACAATATTCCATTGAAGGTGAGATGGAAATAATTCAACCCAAGGTGAGGTCTTTCAAGTTTCAAATGGCGAGAGATGGCAAACATGACCTCCTTGATTTTATGACTACTTTTCAGAAGTTCATTCAAATATCTAGTATAGGTGATGTGGCATTAGACATGGACAAAGTACAAGTAGAACTTGTTTGTTAATCCCGATAAAATAACAATTTTCTTATTTTGACAAAACATGAGGTTATATTTCCAGGAGTGCTCTCAATATCCTCAGATCCGTTGAGATCGATCGTTTTATATTATGAAGCAGTAAAAATGTGAAACAAAACACTTCAAAATAGTGCAAATCTTTCGTTTAAACGCAACACGGTCGTAGGTTGCTTTCATATGCTCTCAGAGCAGCCATTCCTGCTACCTAGACATCCATGAAGCCGAGTCCTTCAATAAAGGCCACAACCTTTTTCAGTGGATGCCTGCTTGTGTCTCCAGGGGCCATAACAGGGACTCCAAAGATTCGCCTGCGTAGTACAGCCCAGTGTGGACACTAAGAGAACATGGACTGAGGTTCCGTCAGTCATGCCGCAACCCCTACATAGGGAAATTTCCTCTACTCCTAGGTTGTTGAGGTGCTTCCTCACACAGCTGTGCCCTGTTAGGAGTCCTGCTAACTACCTCAACATACGCCTTGCTAGTTCAATAGCTGCCCTAGCGTGTCCATTAGTCCATCCCTTCAGTAGAAGTTTGAATTGTCTAGGACCCTGCAGATCATTCCAATGAGCGAGGTTCTAGTTCCTCAGCCACTTTCTCGTCTCGTTGCGTATTGTTTGTTTAGTTAGGCCCAGGGTCGGTCCCGGGCCGCAGACAGGAGCTGCCGCCCCTTCCGCAGCGAGTGCATCTGCCATTGTGTTGCCTTCAAAACCAGAGTGGGCCGGAATCCGTTATGGCCGCACTGCGTTCCGTCTTGTAAGATCAGCAAGTCGTTCTCGGCATTCGTCAGCAAGCCCAAATACAACT
>CAJUYI010003509.1:23049-43563 GCA_910591695.1 Galerucella pusilla | reverse complement strand
TCTACTTGAATGAATGATTTATTACTCCTCGTACTTTCTGTACAGACAAATCTAGATTATTTTTCAGAGCAAGCACCAATGCTCCTATTTATTCAGTGAATCGACAAACTCATTTATTACATTGCGAGAAAAATGTAACCGCAATAATACATGTTTGACTAGTCACATGGAAAATGGCAGAATATTATTCCTCCGAATGATTTCAGCTTTATCGTACTTCTTCAAAGCTGGGAAGGAAATTGGGGTTATTCCCATTTGCATCGATAATTGCTTTTTGTCAGATTTTATCATCGCAGGAATTTTCTTGATCGCGTTTATAGTTTTTTTCCATTATGTAGTTAAAAATATACTGAGACCAGTTATTAAATTCACAAATTCATTTGAATGGAATGTGAAACACAACTGGTGCGTGAGCAAACTTAACCAGGAGATGGAAAAAAGTTTTTTCGTAAAATACAAAAAAATTACGACTGATATTCTCCAAAGTAGTATCCTTGAATGTTCCACTGGATAGGAAAAATATGGAGACGTAAATGAACCAGTTTTGGAAATATTATCGTGCACTCAAGATGAAGAAAATTGTTGAAAAAAAAATCAACTTTCGAAAAATTCATTGATAAGCTTACAGGAAAAGGAAATTTTTACTAATAAATTGAATTTTCTTGGAATTTTACTCTTATGATACACGGTGGCAGTTAGTTAGTAACCAATCCATTAGTTTTGACCCTACCAAACATCACACAACGCAACTTGAGACATTCTCAATTCAATCGCAGTATAAACAATGCATAGTATACATAAATTGAAGCTTCAACCTCTGCGTGGTGTAGCCTTTTCCTTACTAGCCTTCCTACCCAACTAATAGGAGTTTTTATTTGTAAAGGTGCTAATTTGACTAGCCAAATTCTTCCCTTGGTTCACCCACTGAAGAAAAACCCAACTGCGTCTCTTACCACAACATGACGGTGACAGGTGTCAGTTGAGGTGAAGGTTACGCGACCAGCCTAAGTTTATTTGAGCGATCGATCTTTTTTGTTTATTTACAGCATCTGTTGTCAGGTCGGTAAGTGATTTACTTACCGTTCAGAAGTCGGTAAGTAAACTATGTCCTAGCCCTACATACATTTAAGTGGTCCTAAATAATATATTAATTCATTCATTACACAAAAGAAACAAAAAAAATGAGAAGATTGATATTTTTTAATGAACAGAATCGAACAGAACAATATAAAAAGTAATAAATAGCATGAAAATAATTCCACCAAAATGCAAATTATAGTTTAAACTGATCGAGAAGTATAAATGTCACTTTTGACATTTCGTTCATTTCGAAGAAATTTAAATTCTTTTATTCGAAATTTGAATATTTCAATACTATTGCGCAAAAAATGGTATAAGCATTTCGAACGTTAAGGGTAATACCGGTCTCCAGCAAAATTGGAGGCTTCGCTACGCTTAGCCTACAAACATTGCTGTCGACCGGTAAACAACCCTTACCGTTCTTGATACTTAATATACTATACCACCACCAAGTTTCACTTGAAAAAATGATCATGTGAACCGGATATACAATATGTCCCCCTAAGGTGGAATCATATGGAAAACTTTTTTATTATTAATTTTAGGAAGAAAATTTATTTCCCATAAAAAGTTTTGCATTCTCTAAAACATGGAATACCGTCATCAAATATCAAATTTTTGGGTAAAGTAACTTTAAATTTGACAATATCGAAAAATGTTACTAGAAAAAGTTTAACAGAATTTAAAACTAGGTACTATCAACCTCCATAAGCCCGAGCGGGGTACAGCTGTACCCCAGACATGAATTTTTGGGTACTTATATTTTTTTAAATAGTTTTTTTTATTTAATTTTCTTCCAGCTATGTTTCTTAAATATATATCTAAATTGGTATACAAAATTTTGAATAAATTGCTTTTCATTGTAACTAATTATAGAGAGTTTTGTTGCTTGGGGTCCAGCTTCAAAATAATCAGTTCGTATGTGTAGAATATTCAAAAAATATAACAGTTTGTAACAAGTGTGATAATTAAATCATTATTTAAAATGTTACTAAAATGCTTTTTCTGTTTTCATAATTATTTTTGTTTTTAATATTTCTAATCATTTCATAATATTTACATGTGACATTTATCACATTTATCATGTGATGCCTTTTGGCTGAAATATTATTCATCAATCATTTAAATTATTATTATGGTATTATTATGAATAAAGACATAAATTCCCTTGAAGCTAATTTCTATAAAGCATGAATCGTTGACCAATATGAAAGAGAAAGGTCTCACGTAGGATGTCAAGTTCAGAGAGTGAAATAAACATAAACAGAATTGTTTTATATTTACAAAACGCTGAACTTGACTCGTCGTATAAATATGTTAACGAAAGTGTTTTAGTATTCATTCTAAATTATTCTAATGTATTCGAATTCATTCTAATCAATTCTAATTCATTACTTAATTATTCTAAGATGTCCTAAAGACATTCAAAGTGTATTCTATTCATCGAAATCATTTTAATTAATATTCTAATTAGTACTAGTAATAAGTGGGTTAATGTATAATAGTAAAGTAAGGTAATAAAGAGAACATGACCCAGTGATTCCAGTAGTTGTTTTTAATTCCTGTGAGATGACACACCAAGTGACCAGCAACACCACCTAGTCAGAGGCCCTTCCACACTTCTAATGCACCAAGTATCCATAGTAGGATACATACATTACAATCAATGCTGACAACTTTTTTATGTAAAAATATATTTTTTTATAAGCAGAATGTGTTTTATTTTCAATATTGCCTAATTATAACATTAAAAAAATAATAATAAGCCAAAAAAATGTTGGGGTACATTTGGACCCCACTCGGTATTTAATGTAAGTTTTTGACCACGGGTTTATGAAGGTTAAATATGTAATAACTTTAATTTGAATTGAGTCTCCAGATTATTTCATTTTTTACTCATGCTTTTATTTTGAATGAACATTTATATTTTGTGATTACGAAGCACATATTTCAGGTTTTCCATGTTCTTCGATGATTTTGCATTTAAAACGCCAAGTAACTGCATATTTATTTATTTTTCAAACACTAAATAACAAAACTAACATTATATTAATGCTAGAAACAAATGAATTTAATTTTTACCTATACCAATGCTTCCACATATCTCACTTTTTCGATATTGTCAAATTTAAAGGTACTTACAGCAGCTTCAAATCCGCTTTTCCCACTTTCATGTCTGTTTTCGGTCCATTATAAATGTTTATAGTACAATAATTAGTACAATATAGAGTATGAAACACAATCTATTTAAATAGTGGTTTATTAATTATATAAAATTCGGACGCAATAAAAAAGTACACAAATAGGTATGGAAAATTAATCCTTCAACCAACCAAATACAGACTGATACTATATTTGTTTTTTCAACTATAACAAGTTAACGACAGTGATAGATGTCAAAATATTGTCAACCTATTATTATTCATTTGTTATGAAGGAGCTGGAACGTAGAACAGCAAACGAGAACTATTAACAACATTTAAACTAGTGATGTATCTGCATTATAAGTTGCATAATTTCAGCAAATTTTTCTCCGATGTGGGGAAATATTAATTTCATCCAAGCTCAGTGCACTTACTTTAATCACACTTCAGAGAATTTTTCAAGTGCTGATTAATCAATAGAATGAAGTATGAAATGCTCTTTTCGGTAAAAGTATAACTTGGCACACAAGTTGTACAAACTACCATTTTCTCCTCTCCCAAAGATTTTTCTTGAAAAATATCACCTTGCACACACAATTTAGAATGGGTATTTCCATTGAAGAGAAATTGAGTTTTATGCAGGGGATTTTTGGTTTTTATGGAGATATTTCAATACATGGAACTAAACACTTTAATCGCAAAAATCAAAATAATGATGCTCAATAATTGCAAAAGCCGGAGTACTGGTAGACAAATTGTAGATCTGAAATTAAGTTTGAGTTATTCGTGGACAAAAAAGCCATTATTATCTTTTTATCTTTTACTTGGACATATAACTTTCGAGCAAATTTTTATACCCACTAAAGGAATTTCCTTCTATTTCAGATGTGAACCACTGGAATAAAAGTTCAAAAGACAGCCCATTAATGATGGACATCATTTGAGCATGGTTATTTTTCGTTTGAGAATGTTCCACCAATCTTCATTTTTCTCTGGAAATTTCATTCTGTTGGTGTACATTATTTTGGTATTCCAGATTATGGAGTATACAAACGGAAATCACATTACAGGTAAATGCTATTTTTGTTAAAATTTGGAATTATTTTGGTAAATTATTTCTTTGCACGTTTTCACATTGTGGGCTATGTTTAGTGATAGAGAAAGAGACCGATTTTTTTTTCTGTACCAGACAGTTGGAAAACTTTACGTGACATCTTCTTATGTGAAAAAAAGTCTACGTAGATGATTTTTGAAATAATGGAGACTCATTCCATTTTTATATCCATGAATTAGAATTCCGAATTAAGTTGTATTCAATTAGCTGCTTTTCAGAACAGAAGAGTTTACCCGCAAGGTATAGTACATGAAATGAATAATGCAAAACCTCTGGAACTTAGGTTTTAATATACATAAAAATTGTACATATTACGAGAGTAAAATAAATACAGCAATGACATGACATAACTAATCGTCTTACTTTGACATATATACGTCATAGCATCAAGCAGGTCACAAACACAACAAAGCTCTAAAGAGTTTGATATACATCATTCTCCCACACTATAGTCTTTGAGGTAGCGGGGTGGATTCCTCGTCCTGCCAGACCTTCTCGGAGCTTGGACAACATGAGCATGAGCTTCTGTGACAGGCGATGATGAACTACGAGGCGTGGTCTGAACCGGTGCTATCGGAGCTTCTTCCTGATGCGGTGAGCTGGGAGAAGTGTCTGAAGGATGCGCGAATTCAGAGGAGTCATAAACGTTTCAGGCGATTCATTTTGACTCGAATCAGGCTCCTCTTCTGAATCAGGTGTATCCAAGTCTATCTCCGATGCATCTATTACTTCCCATTCACCTTGTCGTCCAATAGGCGCGAGATGACGATTCGATACTGTTGTCTCCCGTCCGTCTTGAAGTCTGACAAATTAATATTCAGGATTTGCTTGCAATAACTCCACTTCCTCGACCAAAGGATGGTATTTGTTCTTTCTGTCGAATCTTTTCATAAGAACTTGACCGGATTCAGATAACCATGAAGGTATAGTACTGCCGTTGGATGATCGGCGAGTATGTTTGAACATTCGTTCGTGAGGAGTACAATTCATTGCTGTACAGAGAAGCGATCTTATAGAGTGTAGAGCCACAGGTAGGTATTTCTTCCATGACTCTATCGGCGCGTTATGCGAACCGCAGGCAAGCTGCACAGTTTTCCAAATGGTTCCGTTCAGTTTTTCGACTTGCCCGTTTCCCTGTGGGTTATAAGAGGTGGTTCTGCTAGTGGCGATTCCTTTCGAGTGTAGAAAGTCTCTTAATTCTGAAGATAAGAACTGGGTGCCTCTATCCGAGTGTATGTAAGCAGGCAAACCGAAAATTGTGAAAATGTTGTTGAGGTGCTTGATAACGGTCTTAGCGCTCATGTCGCTGCACGGGAACGCAAATGGAAATCTCGAGAATTCGTCAATAACCGTAAGAATAGTGGAGTTATTGCAAGCAAATCCTGAATATTCATTTGTCAGACTTCAAGACGGACGGGAGATAACAGTATCGAATCGTCATCTCGCGCCTATTGGACGACAAGGTGAAGGGGAAGTAATAGATGCATCAGAGATAGACTTGGATACACCTGATTCAGAAGAGGAGCCTGATTCGAGTCAAAATGAATAGCCTGAAACGTTTATGACTCCTCTGATTGTGTCATCTCTGCTTGTTGCATCATCTACGGCTGCAAATTCACAGTCTTTGGCTAGTTGCTTCAAAGATTGTAAATAAGTATCCACTGATACTGCTGCTGCTGCCTTCTAGTGGTTAGGACATGCCGAGCATATATATGATATTATTCGGCATTCACGCATAGTTCAGATATGACTCGATTACTGAACTCTCTGCCATTATCCGAATGCAATATAGTGCGAAATGTTAACAAAATACGTGATAATATGCTACTTCTTCCGATCTCTTGCTCTTTAAAGGTCGTAACTGGACAAATTTGGTTGAATGATCTTGATATACCATTATAAACTTGTAATCGCCCTTCATGTGTGATTGCAAGTCTATCAAGTCGACTTGACATCTAGAGTTCAATTCGGAACTGAGCATTGGTTTCACAACAATACCTTTTTTAGGCGCACTATGTTTCATTTGACATTGCTTACACAAATTCAAATAAGTACAAAATTACAACTTCATAAGTAATATTTTCGTATTTTACTTGCAATTCTTTAAGCATTCGTGTTCTTCCTCCATAGCCTGTTCTTATATGAGTTTCAGAAAGTATTGTAAACAACTCATCATTGGTGACATAATATTGGATATTTGTTTCTCCTGGTTTTAATGGCACAATTAAATTTTCTTTATTACTAACTTTTGTAATGTCAAAATGTATTAAACGTCTGTAGTCCAAAGGTGTACTACACTTACTTTTAGCAGAAATTACTTCAGAAACGATTTTAGAGTACTTTTGTTGTGAAAAATAAAAACAATTGTCTTCTCGCTTACTTCCAATTAGGGCATGTAACTTTTCAAAAAACTTATCACGATTCACTGTAGTAGCCATTTAATACAAATTATAATTTCTAATAAGAAAATTAAATTATGTTTGGGAGCGCTGTCAAACGTTGCGTTAGACTGACAAAGACAAAGCTAACTGAAACAAGGGACGGGAAGCGTCTAAAAACTTGTCGCGACCTGCAGTGTCCGAGCTTCACCCGACCTCATTTGTGTTTGTCGACATATACCGGTGAAAGTCCGAATGTATAATGGAATTAAGAAATGTTCGGACCTTCACCAATGCATTTGACATTTGTCGACATCCACCGGCGAATGTTGACATTCACTACACTACTTTCGGTCTTCCACGGTTACATATATACTATATATAATTTGTGTAAAATAAAGTTAATATAGTATTAGCTTCCAGTGAGTCGTAGAAAGGATACAGTGGATAGCTCAGCATAGTATTTTTAATATCAATCGATTAATCAGCTTGTCATGACATATTTGAACTCTGACCTGATGATAGGTAGGCATTATATACAATACACTCTTGTTGAACAAACTACTATTGAAAGACCTATCAACATGTCCCATCTCAATTTCCGATCGAAAGCAATTTTGCTATACTCTTAACGGCTTATGAATTACTTTTGACATAAATTTGATTGATGTATAACATTTTCACTTAGAAAATTGAATTATGGTGGGAGACGTATATATTGCTTCAGGAAGATGGAAAGGGTCCGGGTAGTATTTAGTATTCATAAAATAACTATAAATTCCCAAGAAACTCATCATGTAGCTAAACTCTGGAAACTGTCCTATTACATGGGAAATATTCAATGAAGAATATAATCAGCCGGAAATTTCACTAGTTAATCAAACAACGTATCCTTTCCCCAACTTTTACATACCAGTTGAATAATTGTCAGAAACTCGGTATTGCTTTTGGAAGGGTCGTGTTAATCTTTTTCCTTTGTCTTGGAAACTTCTTTATTAACACCAAACTTTCCACAAGTGGCTTATGTATTTATTCTAACAATGTCTATTTCTTTCACCCAATGTTTATTAACAACTAGATTACTCAGCAACTGAATAAGATATCGAAACCATGTTTTTCCACGACAACCTCGATAAATGTTGATTTTATGACCGTAACTTCAATCATAAACAAGCACATTTCGTACAGAATTTCATTTTTGCATCGGCTGCTAGGCAAGTTGCTAAGCAACAAATGCGAAATGGAATATTTCGTGTTAGGTCTAGGTTCACTCTAAAATCACGACGACTACGGCTTGTCAAATTATGACGTTCAGCGACAAATTGATAAAATGTTAGTAGATCGCTTCTGTCAAAATTTTAGTAGGTAACGAGTAATTAGTTGTTTTCTATAAATACATTTTCATAGGCTTCTATTTCTGTGTATTTGCAATGTGTGTATTTTGTATTGCAATGGAGGAAATATTTACATATTTCTCCAATTTTTATTTTTATTCTGATAGAAAGCCCATTAGCGGCGAATTCGGAGTAATTAAATATTATCAGTTTAAATATAATAAGTTTCTGCAATGTATGCATGTATTAAACGTGAACGATATGTTGTCATAGAAAAAGTATAGTATACAATTCGCAACAAAATGGCCATTCTGCACTCCTATGAATTGAAGCACTTACCTTCGGCTCGTGCTGCAAATTTCATACACGTGCCATACTCGTGCTCGAAATGGTTCAGATGGATGCGATGCTAATTGAAAGTTAGGTTAGGTTAGATTAGGTTAGGTACTTTGTCTTTGTCAATTTGTCCTCCAGATTTCATAAAAAGATTGCTGCAAAATGCTTCTTGTAATATGGATTCAACTGGGTAAACTGGAAGGCTTGACATCCGTCACGGTCCTCAAATTGATTATGGAATGGAAATCCGGCTCGAATCGATCAAAAAATGTGTGGATATGACTCTTCTCTTTGATCAGAATATTTATCCTTTGGTTAGTTGAAGAAAACAGCCTATTTTAATAGCTTTTTCTATTGATTTCATTTATCGTGACAATACAAAATTAGTGGACTGTATCTTGACAGTTATGTCAAAAAACCATGGTGATAGCACCTTAGGCTGGTGGCTATATTTAAACAGGAACTAGATAAAAAAGATTGTTCAGATGTGTTAAGAAGTTCAGTATTTGTTTGGAATTCATTTGTTAGCATATTTGAAGCTTAATTTGGATTTGGCGTATTTTCCGTTCACATGAGTAAACCCAGGAGCTTTCTTTGGCTACGAAAGAATAACCTCAGTGAACAATTACGAGAATACTCAGATAAATACAATACTTCCGATTCACCAACATGTGCTTCAAGTTGTGAAATTTGAAGATCTAATGAGAGCTGAATTTTATTATAATAATCATATGGTAAATCGTTTCCTTGTCTTCAATTAACTTTTTTTATTTTCAACGTGTAATTTTTTCCCGGATATGAGTTAAGTGAAGCACTCTTTAAATCTGACTATTTAGTTATTATACAAGACGAAATATGCACTGCTGCATTTCCTCTAATTTTTGAAAATATACGTGACATCATATATTTGTTCTGAAAATCATGGATATCTGTCATATAGAATTTGGTAACACATTTTTCGCAAACTTCAATAAGTCTTGGTAAAAATTGGGTCCTATGAAATTCGGGTATTATATCTAGGAATTCTTTCTTCAATACTGGTGTTACAATCTTTCCTCAATTTATTAAAATTGAAATCAATTGAAAAATGATCTTATGGATGTGAGTCGGAATCGGATTACTTTTCCAGAATTTCCAGAATGATCTGAAGAAAAGCTTCTGTACGAACCCATGTATGACATAAAATGTACATACAGCAAAATCAATGCTCCTTCCAAGTGCCGGCTGCTTAGGCTCGTCTCCAATGTCCTTCGAAGATCTTGATGCACGAAAGTACTCAAAACACTTAAACAATTGTCACCCAACAGGTCTTCTCTTTAGGTTACTCAATTCGACTAACTTTCGCGACACACGTTAATGCCGTTTGACTACTGACTGCACCACTTAAATTACGGAAGGCCGTAGGGTACTTTTTAGGAATTTTTTCTTTAAAAAATTAATTATGTCAAAGAGGTTCGAAGAGTGAAACAATTGATTCCTGATTGAAGTTGATAAAAGGATAGCTTATCATATGTGTTAACAATAAAATTCTTTCTTTTTAACCAAATGATTTTCGTTTGAGGTGAATGAAAAGTGGGTGTTGACTCCCAGAAAATTCTCCATCGAAATATCATGATCATTTGTTTATTTGAAACTGGGAAAACTCCTTCCCTCTAGTTAGTATAATAATCTATTGCTAAAATACCCACTAAAATAAATACTGGTCGTCAGCAGGCGAAATGCACCGGTTATTAGCGATATGAAGCATTTTTCTATGTGTGTACAAAATGTATTAGAAATTTTGTTTCAGTCCTGTTTTGTTTTTGTGAACAGTCTGAAGTATAATTACACCAAACGGTACAAAGTTCTATGATGACACATTATAATCTAGCAAGCTAAGGGCTTCATTGACACTGTCACATATCTTCAATAGATGTTATCATATGTGTGAACAATAAAATCCTTTTTTTCTGGAACCAAATGATTTTCGTTGTAGGTGAATGAAAAGTGGATATTGACTTTCAGAAAATTCCCCATCGAAATATCATGATCATTTGTTTATTTGAAACTGGGAAAACTCCTTTCCTCTAGTTAGTATAATAATCTATCGCTAAAATACCCACCGAAATAAATACTGGTTGTCAGCAGGCGAAATACGCTGGTTATTAGCGATATCAAGCATTTCTCTGTACAAAATGTATTAGAGATTTTGTTTCAGTTTTGTACCGTGAAGCAGCAACGTTCCATAAAATAATCTAGCAACACTTATTTTTTCCAGATAATCTTGACAACACTTCCATTGCAAGACACAGGAGAAGTTACGACCGACATAAATCCAAAGACAGTTTAATGAAAAACACTGTATTGAAGGACACATCAGTCATAAAATCCAGCAGCACAAGTATTTTTGTAACAGATAACTGTACAATAGTAATGGCTCAGATTGGTGGAACGGCAACGCTACCATGTGCTGTGAGGAAGTTTAATAATGGAGTGGTGAGTGTATGGCCTTTCCTTTATTAGTTTCACTATATATAATGATGACGTGGACTATTTGTTTGGAACTTTGGACGGTATCTACAATAATAAGAAACTGCGGTAACAACAGATGTAAAATATGTTAATCCATAGAATCATTGAGGAGGAGGTAAGGAATCACGTTGATAAGCACAATATACTTTCATATTATCAATCAGGTTTTAGACCCTTACATAATTGTCAAACAGCCCTTCTTAACATCAGGGACGATATCTTAAAAGAAAGGGATAACGGCAATTTCACGATACTAGTTCTAATCGATTTTTCGAAGGCATTTGATACCCTAAATCATCAAGTATTATTGTCTATTTTAAAATCTGTCGGCTTGTCAAATAATGCTATCAAATTATTTTATAGCTATTTCCAAAACAGACTACAACAAGTTAAACTTAATAATACATGTTCAAGTTTTGTAAACGTATCACAAGGCGTGCCACAAGGTTCAATACTGGGACCTCTTTTATTCACTCTATACACTGCTAGTATCGGGAGAGTGGTGTAAAATTCATCTCTATGCGGACGATATACAGATATATATATATATATATATATATATATATATATCTTTTAAACCTGATATGTACCTCGATGTAATAAATAAAGTGAACGAAGACATTGCTAATATTATTAACTGGTCACACGAACATGCATTGAATATAAATCCTAGGAAAACATCTTTTTTGATATTTGGACCTAAGACACATCTTTCTGATTTGACAGCGCGCATAACATTGAAAATTGAAGGTGAATCCATTAAACCATCGAATACCGCAAAAAATCTAGGATTAATATTGGATCCTAAATTGAAATATGATAAACATATCAATATTTGCATTAAAAATGCCCACTTCAATATTAAAAAGATATTTCAAAGTCGACAGTATCTGTCATTCAATGCAAAAAAAGTTTTGTGTGCTGCGCTTGTACTAGCTAAATTTGACTACGGTGATGTTATTTATGGGCCTTGCTTAAATGTAGCTACCGCTAGGAGAATTCAAGTAGTGCAAAACTGTTGCTTGAGGCTGGTCTGTGGTATCAGAAGACGTCAGAGAATTTCCCACAAACTCAATACAGTCAAATGGCTCAGTATGGCCAAGAGACGATATCTTCATTCGGCTTGCTTATTCCATAGAATTATTAAAACTGGACAACCATCATATTTATTGAACAAAGTTTCCTTCCTTTCAAATATTCATAACCGTAATACCCGTTTCAACTATAGATTCATTGTCCCTCGTCATCGAACTGAACAGTACAAAACTTCTTTTACATATCAAATTGCAAAAATTTACAACGAACTGCCTGAACTTGTCAAACAAAAAAAATCGATTGAATCATTCAAAATTGCTCTGAAATCAGTCTTGTTTCGCGACCAACGTATGAACATTGGTATGTAGTATTTATTTTGTGTATTTCTATATTATGATGTAGCTTTTCTTTGTTTTATTGTTATTGTTTATTATTATTAATATTATCAGTAATGTTATTATCGTTTGAATTGTGTTACCTATGATTATTATTATTACCATTTTTATTTGTATCGAATTTTGTTAGAACTATGTTATAATATCTTTATTCTTTGAATCACTCAACGCCTAAGATGAAAAACAGAGACTGCCGTATCAATTTGGTGTGGTAGTCACCTGATCTTCGATGCGTTTTTTTTTCTCTCGCTCTCACTCTTTTTTACTTTTACTATCTTATTGTAAATGTTGTGATGAGGAAAAAAATAAAAGACCTTTATTATTATTATTATTATTATTAATCGGTTCAATAAAACACCAAGTCAAACCATTCGCTTTCGCTAAATGGTGACTCGCGACTCCATCATCTCACAGATGGAAATAACTTTTCCTGAAACAATAGTTAATTGAATATTTTTTCCCAAATTTCGTTCGCATATCTTGTGATTTTTTCTGTGGGTATCTATATATTTCCATTGAGTGCTGTAGGTCGCTAACATCTGGATCTGATAGGTACCTCATTGCCTGGATTACTTTGCATAAAAAATGGTGGACTAAGTGGAATCTATTGATCCTTTACATAATATAACACGGTCCGATAATCGTTGTTTGATAGGTTTTTACTTTTTAGTATCCAATATTATTGCCCCAAAATTTCAAGTAGTGTAAGCAAATAAGTCCGGTCACTCCTTTGATCGTCGGAAAACGCCGGAATTTTTATGGAGAGTCGTAAATCATGTGCGACACCTGTTTTTGCTAGTCATTTGGTAGTATACGAGGTGACGGACGGTGAATTCGTTTGTGAAGGAATTTACCGGGTGCAATTAGAAAATATGTTGACTTTATTCTTGTTTTAAAAAATATTGGCAATTTATATAAATTATATTATTGCTAAGTAACTTTTTAGAAATTTTGTTTTAACCGAGGAATGGAATGAAAAAAATCATAAACATAGACTTCAATAACGTATATCCGAGCATATATCTGATAATACTTAATAACTAATACAGAATGATCAGCGAATTAACATTTGTGTTGATATAATCATTATAAAAGAAATAACACAGTTTAACATCTACTTGGGACAAAACGAATACAAATGAACAATTATTTAGGTCAAGTCCATTTGGAGTGTACTCTGTAGCGTTGTATTGAATAAATAAATGAAAATAATGAAATATCAACAAACAAATAAGTATAATGTACATTCTTAAAAATTAATAAATACTTGAATAGTTATAAATTTCTCAAGATTTTCAATTTAGGATGTTCTTTATTCTTTCTAAAGGTCCTTAGTGAGGAATTTGCAAATTTCAGTGTATGATAGATTCGCACCCTTTTATATAAGGACAGCAGGTATTCCCATGGGAAGTTTGGGCAAGGATGCGAAAATGTGATAGTAGACAACTTGGTCTTCAAGTTCATTCCTATTCCTACATCATCCTGCACACATAAATCATTGAAATTTTCAGTGAATATATTTTCTAAAGAAATCAGATATTCACTGAAAATTTTTGGAGGAACTGTCAATCCTCCAAACCGTCCCTGCTTACTACCTTCATAGACTTTTTTTTCGCAGAATGATGTGGATTGGTCACAACTCCCTATTGCAAAAGCTTAGGCAAATATCGCATTTGTGTTTAACAAAACACTTTTGCAAAAAATATCCACCCACATAAACCAGGGCATTTCCTTCTTCTGTGGACAAATCCTGATAGTATTTCCTCTTTATGTCCAATATTGGCTGACCATTTTTTTCCTTGGCCGTCCTAAACAATGATCCCCCCTTTTTCAATAAATCTGGCGTTATTGTCTGTAGAATTTCGTTGGCGCCCTCTACACAATTGGAACCCTCCTTCTCGTCACATTATCTGAGAGCAAATAATTTCTTAAATGCTCTGCTGAATTGTATTGGAGTGGGATTTTTGGAGTTACCACAGGCATTCCTTGTTTGACCAAAATAGTTCTCTAGGCAGTCTTGGTTCAGATTGCGAGTCAAAAGAAATTTGTATCCTTTCCTTTCCTTCAACACTTCCCATAATTTGATAGTAGACGAAATAGTTAGCCTCCAACCATAAATAAACCTCAGGCTTTTCGTTACGTCCTTCAATACGTAGTCATTATTTTTGTCCTCCTTCAATCAAAAACACAGCAGATAACGTTCGCACAAATTAAAATTTAAAATCACTTTCTTTGGCGCACCCGATACAACGCTCTGCTACACCACCGTGTAAGTCAAACAGAACTGAGAAATAAATAAATCCCACATCAGATGTGGGTTTTGCCGGTGAGACGGTGGGTGTCGACAGGAGGGGTATTCTCGCGTCGTCGAGAGAGTGGTCGGACTTATTGGAATATATAGACTTTGGTGTAAGTATTCCTGCATAATATTTGAACACATAAATCAATTGTTTTCGCCGTTACTACAGCAATATTTCCATAATCAATGGGAAAAATTCAATTGAGAAATCAAAAATCACTCTTTCAAATGAAAATTTATGAAAATTTAATGAAACTTGATAATTATTTCGATATCATCTGTTTGTTTCTTGTGGTGTATTCATTATTATTTTTGTTAATTTTTTGGGAGTCAAACCAAAATCTTCCTCATAAAACATTTCGGTAGTGTAGTAATTGAGTCTTCAATAAATTCTGGTCCTTATTTGACTCTAGGAGTTGTCAATTTTTCTCGGTTTTACTCACGACAGTATAATGAGTTTTCAAAATACAGATCTGTCTTCTCTCTATGATGTACATATTAACTCTTGATGATTTATCATCTTTTACGAGGAAAAAGTTTCTCCTTATTTGCACACAAATTGTTTTACAATCGGTATATTTATGAAACTGATGCAAATCACCGACTCCGTTAGCACACCTCATGCCTAACCGGAAATTTTACGATCCCAAAATTCATGGACTGGGGAAAGACCACATATCATATTATACCTCGTGCTTATTGGTATATCCTAGTAGTTTGAAGGGTTTCGCTGCAAGTTGTACGGGCCTACGACGCTAGATGTGCGCAAAAAAGATAGTGGATGATGCGGAAAAGCGGGATGAAACAGACTAGTTCATTGCATTTGATAAGCCAAGACAATTCAAAACTGATTTTTCAATGCTCTTTTTATTTTGAGAATACAATAACTGGTGTTAATATAGTTGGAATAATACCCTTCTTGGTATGCGTCATCGATTATTAATGTCCGTTTAACACATTACGTTGGAAGGAATGGGAAAAAAGGCAGATCTGTGATTAATCTCAATCGAAATATCACAATAATGAACCATTTAAATTTATTACAAACGTCAACCCTAATCTTTGACGTAGAAAATTTGATTAGTTGATGTTTAGAATACGCGCAAGCGCGACCCATCAATCGGTGATATTACGCATTCAAATAGAATGCAAACCTATCTTTCGTAGCGGCAATCGATGACGCTCACAAAGAAGGGTATTATTTCAACCATATTAAAATTCAGTTAAACAAAATGAGTACTACCAATTCTATGAAGTATTGATAAATGCAAATGATGATGTTCAAGAGGGCCTGATAGTCCATTTTATTCCTGAAAAGATCATTAATTTGGAATTACTTTGGAAAAAAATATCCTTGAAATCCCTCATCACCTTGCATGTTCGTGAAGTGGATTTGTTTTTCTCAGGTTACAATGAATAACAACAAATACACCCATGAGATCAAATTATAGGAAGTATCTAATCAGGTGATAATTCATACAATACGCTGAACATGTCTTATAGGCTATGGGTAACTATAATGGAATAAATATTAGTTAGATCAGGTTTTTTAGTCCACCTAAAAGATGACTAGACTTGTCTGATTTTGGCTGGCTTTCTTGTCCATTGAATTTGCCGGCAGTCTTCTTTTCCTGTCGTTATTCCATTTCGCAGATCTCCTGCACTAACTTCATTCATTCTCTACCCTCTACGTCTACACAGTCGTTGACTCACCTCATCGTACTATGTCTTACCCACAGATGGGACATGTCTTCAACTTGCTTACCTTTCGCAGTTATATGTTTTGTGCCCACAGTCCATGCATCCATATTGTTGTGTATTTCTCCTATTTTGTATATTGCAAATTTTTCATTTTGGATCCTCCTGAATACCTCTGGATCTTCGTTTTCCACCGTGTTCTACCTGTTAACCCCCATAGCTCTCCCTGATCGACTTTTTATAGTAATTCCCACTTCCATTATCGTGAATCTCTCTATCGCATTTATGGAATCTTTCCTGGTGACTGTCAGGTTCATATCCATAACATTTAATTATATCTTCCAAAAAAATCTGGAAATGTTATCAAGTCGGGAACTGTCTGGAACAGGTGAAAGTATAAAAAGCAGGACAATTTACCTCAGTAAGTCTTAGTTTTTTAAGTTTCAGTGGATTCTGTGCCCTGATAGTGAGGGATTATTTCAATTGAATTATGAAAATTGAAGTTGGGGAAGAGGAATTTGATGAACTTCAAGGAGTAGCATTGGCGACAGCGGTGGGTTTTTGGAGAGTATTTGTTAATGGTAGATAAGAAAAGAAGGAAGGACGTGGAAAGGAGAGAAAAAGACGCGGTAAAAAGTGTAGATGTAGAAATCATGGACGACCTAGCACAGATTAAGAATCTTACAGCTAGAGGTAGGACAGCTTGATGATATAGTAGATCATTCAGAAAGATATCAAGAAAACTTGGAATACAATTCAAAACAGCAACAAAGAATTTAGGATTTATTTTGAAACAACACAAAAAAATTTAAAATCCATCTTGGTGAAGCAAATAAGAAATAAAATAATTGAATGAAAAAATAGTTATTTATGTACCAAGTGTATAAATAGATGTTTATACCCTGAGGGCGAGGTCTAACGAAGCCGAGGGCCTCCGGCCCGAGGGTTTGTAAGTCGCCCGAGGGTATACACATCTGTTTATGCCTGCGGTACATACAAACTTGTATGTCATACTAGTTCGTTATTGCAATCCAATCTCAATACAAATCTATGTTTTAAAAATTCCGGTTTGAATAGTTGACAAACGTAAATGTCATAATATCACAATAAATTTTATATGTGTCAAAGTTAGAAGTTAAAATGAACGATATTGGAATTTCTGACGAAATTATTGTGAATGCAAAGGAAGCAACTGTAAATCTGTTGCCAAAAAAGTCTAAAGAAGCTTACGACATGGTTATTAAATGAGTTGCACAAAGAATAATTTCTCTTTATGTCCGCGCGGGCCATAAAGTGAACTTTATGCCCGCACGGGCATAAAGTACGACATTAGATAGTTGGTAACTGAGCAATAAAAACACAATAATGAACTAGTATGACATAAAATAATTTGTGCCCAGGCTTCAGTAATTGATATTGAAATTAGAGGCACGACCTTGTCCTCATCTATAACTGAGGCTGGCCCTATTCAAAGCACAGTTTCCCAAAGCCACCCAAGCAGGACCATGAAACCACCCACATTTAAAAGGCCAAACAGCATGGGGAAAATATCGACAACAATTTGAATCTGCGGCCAAAGTCAGTGGTTGGACTAGGAAACAGATGGTGGCTCTCTGTATCTGTAGAGTAGGGAGGGTGAGTGTGTAGGCTCACAGCACTTAGGCCACATGTGACTTATTGTACATCCTCCCGAGGAGTTGTCCTCCTAGGTCATTGTCCATCCTGTCCTTCTCAGGAAGGTGGACAGGTCACTGGGAGACATCTTCTTTATATCGGCAGGTGTAGTCCAAGACTCACCGAACACACACTCTCTTATTGACGATAACTCCGGACACTCGCATAAAACATGCCTGACAGTTTCATCTTCCTGTTCACACATCCTGCATAAAGGTGTGTCCACTAGCCCCATAGTATGGAGGTGTTTACTTAGTTGACAGTGACCAGTCAGAAATCCTACTGTTAAACGTAGGTTTTTCCTGGTCATCGCCAAATATTTCTTCGGCGCCAGCTTCCGAGGGTCGCCAGGGTGATCCTGGCAAAACTGTATCCTTTGATTCCATCCCATCTCTTAAGGAATCGAGCATGGGTGTAACGGTTGGCTAGTTCCGCAATTGTCGAAGTCGTTAGGCCGTAGGCTAAAGGCTGAAGAATCAGCAATGCGATTTCCTTTACTCCTGTCGTGCCCTTTAACCCACCTCAGGATAATGTTGTTATCTGCCGAGACGTCAGCTAAATCTTGGTGGCACTCTAGTACTACTAGCCTCGATATAACACGTTGTCTGTTCAAGGCTGATAGGGCTTGTCTACTATCAGTGCAGATTATTATGTTTTTGCTAGAAATTCCTCTTCTGGTTAGTTCTTTTGTGGCAATTGAGATACCAGCCAGTTCTGTTTGAACCACTCTGGTATTGTTTCCCATTCCCCACTTAATCTTGAGGCTCAGTGCTCTCGAGTAAACAGATGGTGGCTTCATTAATAGTGTCGCATCAATCGTTTCACAGTCTCTTCCGCAAGATACGTTTAACTATGCGTCACTCGTACATGTTTTAGAGATAAGGTATGGTGAGCCGCAATTAAAGCAAGTATTCCAGAATCAGCTTAAAGTCCGTAATCAAAAAATGAAGAGAAGCTTATAGGAATATTTGGCTAATATATAAATAGATTTTTGCATATTTTCCCATCCTCAAGCAACCAAGGATTTTGAAGCAGATCACACAGGCATTCGTTAAAGGAAATGCACCAAGCTTTCCGGCTACAACACCA
Organism: Galerucella pusilla; assembly: GCA_910591695.1. Classification (NCBI taxonomy): domain Eukaryota; kingdom Metazoa; phylum Arthropoda; class Insecta; order Coleoptera; family Chrysomelidae; genus Galerucella; species Galerucella pusilla. The sequence continues at coordinate 24,476 of CAJUYI010003509.1, read as the reverse complement.
CCAAATATTGAGAAATATTCTGATTCCTGCTCAGGATTGTGAGCATTGAGACAACTCGCACTAGCCACCCAAAATCTAGTCTGTCACAAATCTTGGATTAACTCCAAACTATGCGACGAAACACCCAACATGAGAATAAGAGATGCTTTAACTGTGGAAGAATCGAACACATTCAAAGAACTTGCAAAAGTAGAGCCCGTTCGATAGATGAGGAGTCAAATAATGAAGTCAGAATTCTACCTACCTACCCAGTGCCCCCCACAAAGTCCGACGAGATATATCCACAGTAGATATGCGACCCTGAGTGGTCGTTTTCTCACACCTAGCCGACTCTCAAGTAACAATCAGGAAAATGGATGAAAGTTGACACTACGGTGCGGGCGTCAACTGCATGTATTGGGAGCTGTAAAATCCGTACCTACTCATATTTTGGATGAAAATTGAGGAAGCTTACTAGTCAGAGAGCACGTTAATAACCAAAACTACACTTTCCTCATTGATACCGGTGCCACCAAGTTGTCCATTTAAACAGCGATTCTGGAATCAAAGTCTATATATTCCAATAAGTCCGGTCACTCCTTTGTTCGTCGGAAAACGCCGGCATTTTTTGCGGGGAGTCGTAAATCATGTGCGACACCTGTTTCCGCTAGTCATTTGGTAGTATACGAGGTGACGGACGGTGAATACATTTGTGAAGGAATTTACCAGGTGCAATTAGAAAATATGTTGACTTTATTCTTGTTTTGACAAATATTGGCAATTTATATAAATTATATGTCAAAAATAGCTACCATCATTGCTAAGTAACTTTTAAGATATTTTGTTTTAACCGAGGAATGGAATGAAAAAAAATCATGAACATAGACTTCAATAACGTATATACGAGCGTATATCTGATAATACTTAATAACTAATACAAAATGATCAGCGAATGAACATTTGTGTTGATATAATCATTATAAAAGGTATAACACAGTTCAACATCTACTTGGGACAAAACGAATACAAATGAACAATTATTCAGGTCAAGTCTATTTGAAGTGTACTCTGTAGCGTTGTATTGAATGAATAAATAAAAATAATGAAATATTAACAAACAAATAAGTATTATGTACATTCTTAAAAATTAATAAATACTTGAATAGTTATAAATTTTTCAAGATTTTCAATTTAGGATGTTCTTTATTCTTCCTAAAGATCCTTAGTGAGGAATTTCCGAATTTCAGTGCATAATAGATTCGCACCCTTGTATATAAGGACAGCAGGTATGCCCATGGGAAGTTTGGGCAAGGATGCGAGGATGCGATAGTAGACAACTTGGTCTTCAAGTTCAATCCTATTCCTACATCATCCTGCACACATGAATCATTGAAATTTTCTGTGAATATATTTTCTAAAGAAATCAGATATTCACTGAAAATTTTTGG
>CAJUYI010003509.1:0-22949 GCA_910591695.1 Galerucella pusilla | reverse complement strand
GTGAATATATTTTCTAAAGAAATCAGATATTCACTGAAAATTTTTGGAGGAACTGTCAATCCTCCAAACCGTCCCTGCTTACTACCTTCATAGACTTTTTTTTTGCAGAATGATGTGGATTGGTCACAACCTTCCTTATTGCAAAAGTTCAGGCAAATATCGCATTTCTGTTTAACAGAACACTTTTGCAAAAAATATCCAACCCCATATATTATACCAGGGCGTTTCCTTCTTCTGTGGACAAATCCATATAGTCTTTGCTTTTTATTGTTTCTACACGAATCCACGCATTCATAATTTCCATAAAAAGGCATCACACACAATCAAAAACACAGCAGATAACGCTCGCACAAATTAAAATTCAAGATCACTCTCTTGGGCGCACCCGATACAACGCTCTGCTTCACCACCGTGTAAGTCAAACAGATCTGAAAAATTCAATGAATCCCACATCAGATGTGGGCCAATTTGTAACTTAAAACTGCCCCAGGCTAGAGCACTCCACCTCAGGGAGTAGAATTCGGCACCAATTAAACTATTTTATACACTATCACTGGGATGGGGTGTACAATTAATATTAAATTGGACGCCACTAGCTTTTTAATCGAACGAAGCAATTAAAACAAGAAACAAAAGGTGGAAAGCTGGAAACATCTTGTGAAAAATTAAATTTACGTTACTAAAAAATGAAATGAATCTACTTATTTCCGAACATCAATTAAAATTCAAGATCACTCTCTTGGGCGCACCCGATACAACGCTCTGCTACACCACCGTGTAAGTCAAACAGAACTGAAAAATCAATAAATCCCACATCAGATATGGGTTTTGCCGGTGAGACGGTGGGTGTCGGCAGGAGGGGGATTCTCGCGTCGTCGAGAGAGTGGCCGGACTTATTGGAATATATAGACTTTGCTGGAATGAAGACTACAACCTAGTGAAAGGAGTATAGTTTTTGGAACAGCTGCAGGTGTCCAGTTCGAGGAGAAATAACTGTTTCTATAAATATCAGTGATACTCTGAAGAAACACTTATTTCTGGTACCCGACATTAAAGATCAATGCATCCTTGGTATGGATATGATGCAAAATAAATTTATCAAAGATCTTCAAACTAAAATTTCAGTAATTGGAATTGAAGAGATAATCCTGAATTTGGAAGAAAAGACTTCCCTCTTATGAAGTAATAGTGGACAAATCTACAAAAGCTCCCGACAACTCTTGAAGAATCGTCTTCACGAGCCGAAGCCCAAAAAGATATCTACACTTGGCATTGTGGAGATGAGGAGCTAGTGAATAAAGGAACTCTGGTAGCTGGATGTCTCGTCAATACAGATGAAACGATTTCTGTTAGGTAGAGCTGCTAATTTATCGAAGAAACCTTTCAAATCAAAAAATGAACAGAAGATGAAACCAAAGGTGTAACAGTACGATTTTTTTATATCAATAATGCTGAGCTATACGCCTAGTTTTTGTCACATAATGGGTGCTGTGATGCGTAATCGAGAAACAAAACAAAGTGCTACCAGAAATCAGACAATCAAGGAAATTGTCCGTTTGATGATACATATTTATTCTTGTTCCAATGAGAACCTGAAGAGTTTTGCCATTTATATTCATTATTATCCTTATAACGATCGACCTAACATAGAATTCATATTTGAAAAGAGATGTTATCACTATGAAAATGTTAATTTTTCAGCTCTCCGTCGAGCATGATGTCAGATTAAAATTATAGCTAAACCTACATAAACAGCTGATTAAATAAATATTATTATGTTTTTGAAATTGTTCGAACAAACACCGAATAAATTATTTTGTTTTGGATTATCATATCACTATTTGCATAAAACATCATCCACCTTAAATAGGTACCTTAAATTGTGAAGACTGGGATGGGATGAAAACACGTAAACAAGGAAACTGGGAAAGCTTATGAATATTTCAATGAAATTTTGAGTAGTAGCAAATTTGAGAACGGCTAATTGACACAATATCCCATATAACTAGCAGCGGTTGAAATACGAAAGGAAAGGAATACTCAAATTAAGGAAAATGAAGGTGTGACACAAAAGGACTGTTCGTCTATCAAACTTTTTCAAGATGCTCCAAAACTGGAAAAATAAATAATGGGATTGAAATCGAATTCTATGAAGGATCATTCAGATTTTCTGTTTTGCGTTAATTTATATGGAAAAAATTATTGTAGGTTAGGTAATAACCTGCAATCAGTGTTAAACACCTTTAATGAAAGGAAGAAGTACTATTTTCTGTTTTACAATTAAATGAGAGATTATTAAAAATAAAAACAACGCTTTTCTCAACGTGGTCAATAACCTAATTTTTGTAGTCAAAAATAACTTCTTTTTTTCTTCTGGACTTTTTTGCGTGTGTTGTTCTATTGTTGACAAAGCATTATATTCCAACCAAGCTGAGGCCAAGAGCCGGGTATTTTTTGTAAAAAATGTACGGTAACAGGTGTTTTTTACTTTGAATATGTTTAGTGGTGTCCCTTGAATGTAAATCCAAGTTGGCGTCATGGGGGGGCTTCACTTCAGCCGCCATCTTGTAAAACACGTTTTATTAAATATTTCGCGAACCGCGCATCGTACGACAAAAATTGTGGAGATCATTACTGTAGATGATAATATTTGAAAATTTCATCCTGTACAATTTAGTTATCATCATTTTTAATTTATCATTGACCATTAACTAAATATTCAGCAAAAACCATATTGAGAAAAGTTTGGAGCGCTTTAATTGAAAACCCATGCGTTATACAAAAAAAAGTTTTGGATGAAAAACATGGCAAATATTATTATCTGAAATAATGATTTTCACAGTTTTTGTCGTACGATGCGCGGTTCGCGAGATATTTAATAATAATAAAACGTGTTTCCCAAGATAGCGGCTGGAGTGAAGCCCCCCATGACGCCAACTTGGATTTTCTTTCGGGGGACACCCCTGAACATATTCAAAGGGAATATATGGGACCTGTTCCCATATATTTTTTTCAGAACCTACTTTTTTGACTAGGGATCTTGGACTACTACCATTTTCATAATTTTTCCAGATTGATAAGCAGATGCTTTTGTTTCACGTCAATTTCAACTAACTTTACAGCAAAATTTTATGGTAATTTTCAATATTGAAACTTCTGCTCACTTTTTTTCTGCTATACCTGAGCCTCAATTGTGAATAAAGAATAACCAAAACATACCAACGCATTTCCTACAAACTTATTATTATAAGTTATACACACATTGGACATAAATAACTTATTATAACCATATATTTGGAATTTTCCCAGCATTGCTCCAGAAAGGACAAGACGAAATTCTACCGCATTTGATTAGAATTAGTCGAAGCAGCTTAGAACTGGGTTATATACCTGAAGTTTGGAGAAGGGCAATAGTAACCTTCATTCCAAAAACGGGAAAAAGGGACACAACAAACCCCAAATCCTTTAGACCAATTAGTCTAACATCGTTTGTACTCGAAACGATGGAAAAGGCTATTGATAACCATATTAGAACGGAAATCCTAGAGAGACTACCTCTCCACCCATGTCAGCATGCTTACCGGGCAGGCAGATCTACGGAGACTGCACTGGTACAACTGACGGAGGATATCCGAGGTGCTCTAGATAACCAAGAAACTGTAGTATGTGCATTTTTGGACATAGAAGGAGCTTTTGACAATACTCCACATGAGGCAGTCAGAAGAGCATTGAACAGAAAAGGTGTAGACAGCACAACATCCAAATGGATGTCGGAACTGCTCACCACAAGAGTAGCAGAGACGAGGACGAGCAAAGACATTGTCTCCATCTGCACTACCAGAGGATGCCCACAGGGAGGAGTAGCATCCCCATTAATGTGGAGTCTGACGGTTGATGAACTCCTGTGTGGTTTGACGGATCTCGGAATATCCTGCCAAGGATATGCCGACGATATTGTCATAACAGCCAGGGGAAAATTCGAAAACACCCTTTGCGCGATATTGTACAAAAGGGTCTGAACTATACAAATAGCTGGTGTAGGCAAGTGGGACAATAAAAATCTCAAAATACACCAATTTTAGGTTAGGAAGCAAATGATTCTATAAAGGTTGTATATTGCCGCTTTTTGCACACAACCACGTTGAACAACCGAATCATAACCGAATGTTACCATGTTGCAGATATCTGTTCAGCCCTCTCAAACACTCTGAAGCATGGTTGTCACGTTGACCCTAAAAGTTTTAAAGGTGAAAGAAAATTTTAACCTATTTATTTTATGTGAACCGCCATTCTAGCCACAGCTATAATAGTCAGTTTCACTCTAATGAAAATAAGATTTGACATTCCTCACATGGCGAATTTGCATTCAAAATGCAAATGTGTACTTTTTTCACTTATAATCAATCACACAAGAGCTTTTTTTGTCGAAGTGAACTTGACATCAATGAGAATTTTGTTGCCTGACCATTTAACGAAAAAAACTGCCTCGGACTGCCACGGCCCTTCCTGAGATGAATTACCTATATAATGGCAGCAAAATTCGGATTATAAATGTCAAGGTTCCTTCAACTTCAATAAAAAGGATTTTATGATTTTCTATTTTAATATTTTTTTAAGTATCTACTTGAAACTTAACCAAAATTGAAGCGCTTCATTTTCTTGCCATATATATACCTATAATTTATCAGTAAAATTTGCGGCGCATTGAAATTTGTGCTATTAAACCTTCCAAATGAAATTATTATTTTACTATCGATTTCCGCTCAAGCGGACCAAGTCGTTTTGATAAGTCTCCATTTCTACAAATGAAATGTAGGATGCACGTTAAAATTGAAATATAATTTGGTTCTGATATTCTCCACTAAAAAATGAAATGCTCTTATAAACTGCTAGATAACAAAATGTTTCCATTGTGCTCGAAATAACAGCATTATAAAAAAATATATTTTGTAAGACCTACTTAGTGCCGTTTCAATCCCATTTTATAGATGTGACTACATGACACAGTATAAAATCATTTTATAGTAGCTGTATAAATGATTATAAAACAGTCGATTAAGAGTTGTATTAATGTGTATTGAACAGTCATATAAGAGTTGTATAAACTTTTAGTAGAACTGTTATACAACCAAACAGTTGTATAAAAATGGGCCCTTTTTAGTTGTATGAGGATCATTTTATGGTTTTGTAGACCGTAATTTCAGTATTCTATAAGATATATCTTGTAGCTGTTTATACAACCCTTATAGAATTTAAATTGCTATTTGGGAATGTTTCAAGATAATTACGTTATTGTCATAAAATGTCAAATAAAATGAAATAGATATTCCCCTTCTATCTTATTGTAGAATTTTACCACTGAAAAAAATTCAACAGGTGCATTATCCATGAATTTTTAACAATTTGACCATAAATTTTCCACCAAAACCATCAATCAATTCAATCGGCACCATTTTTTAAAATGGAGCATTTTCAAAGGATAGAATATGATAAAATGGCTTGCTTCGTTCGAATCATTTTAATAGGATTATTCTCAATCCGAAATGTTTACCATAAAATCGGATAATATTCATGAAATAATTTATCGAGTTCCACTTAACACCTGCTTCGCTACGAACGTGCTCTTATAATACCAGGCGTCACAATTAACCAAAAACACCCGATAGTCCGGGAAAGTAAGGAAGTTAAACATCAAATGTTTCCCATCGCTGATTTTTCATTTTTAAATGAGAATATATCGACCCAGCATCACTCTCTTAGATTTTCTGATAATTTCCGCTGGAGCTTGCGACGCAGCTTGCAAGCAGAGCTCGGACTACCTAAAATTCAAGTGATTTATGCTCATATAATTTCTGGATGTGTTCTTACAAAAAAATCGTGTAGATGAAAATTGCAGCAAATCGTATGTTCTTGAAGGTGACGCAAAAAGTTTTTCCAAAAAAATTTTTTTCCGATGTTAAATTTTCCAAAAATGGAAATAATTTTCGAAAATCATATTTTTGGCTGGTAATTATAAATAAAATATTAATATCGAGGTCAAAACATAGATAAACATAGAGGGCGAACTTCTAAAAATTTACGTTTTTTCAGATTTGCAAAATTCAAAATGACAGCTGCTCAAATTGGAAACAATTTTTTTTTATCAATCGCGTTTGAATTTATGAACATTATTGATATCGAGAAGCGGTTGGTTGCAATCGATAGAGTGAAAGTTATATTTATATAAATAACATGAACAAAATTTTAAAAATTTTTTTCACACATTTTTAGAACATTTTCCGGAAAAAAAAATTTTTCCATCTACTTTTTTTCCATTTTTGCGTTAAAAAATTTGTTAAAAATCTCTTTTCACGTTATAAATATGTTTTTTTTGAAAGACGAGTACATATTTTGAAAGAAAAAATTTTCGGATGCGACTTTTGCAAGCTGAGATAAACAAATTCAAAGTCTTCTAGATACTGTCATAATGTTAATTGAAAATTTCAAATTTTGATCACTTCGCTAGGTTGTTGAATCCCAACTCAACTTAAACACAATTTTTCATTTTTCTACCGTCAATTGATCCATTCAAAAGAGAACAGTAATCCTAGCTCGCTCGGCCAAACGGTGCGGCGGCAGCTGCTTGGCGTTGATCAATATTTGAAAATTTCAATTAACATATCATGACAGTATCTAGCTGACTTTGAATTTTTTTATCTCAGCTTGTAAAAGTCGCATCTGAAAAATTTTGTTTTCAAAATACTCGTCTTTCAAAAACAAACATATTTATAACGTGAAAAGATATTTTTAACAAATTTTTCAACGCCAAAATGAGAAAAAAGTAGATGGAAAATTTTTTTTTCGGTGAATGTTCTAAAAAATTATGTACAAAATTTTTTTTAAATTTTGTTTATGTTATTTATATAAATATAAGTTTCACTCTATCGATTACAACCAGCCGCTTGTCGATATCATTGATGTTCATAAATTTTAGCGCGATTGGAAAAAAAATTTTTTTCCAATTTGAGCTGCCGCCATTTTGAATTTTGCAAATCTGAAAAAACGTAAATTTTTAGAAGTTGTTCCTTTATGTTTATCTAAGTTTTGACCTCGATATTAATATTTTATTTATAATTACCAGCCGAAAATATGATTTTCGAAAATTTTTTCCATTTTTGGAAAATTAAACATCGGAAAAAATTTTTTTTGGAACAACTTTTCACGTCACTCCAGCGGAAATTATTAGCTAATCTAATAGAGTGATGCTGGGTCGATATATTTTCATTTAAAAATGAAAAATCAGCGATGGGAAACTTTTGATATTCAACAGATTTTTCGACCTCACTTTCCCGGACTACGAACTCAGAACAGGTAAGAAGGCTCGTCGTTTTTTTGCACAAACATTCAGTGAAGTATATGTGGAGTTTTGGAGAGTGTTATTCAAATGCGAATATTATTAATTCCATATAACAACATCTCTTCTTCTCCCTGACAAAACTTCATTTGTCGCCATCCAAATGATAATTCTTTTTGGTTTTAAGGGTTGATGTATGCATTCACTGGTGTTGTTATAAAGTATACTTCAGAATTTTCATACTCTTGATAAAATTAAACTAATAATCGAAAGTTTGAAAGAAAACTCATGGGTCGCTACGCTATTTTTCATATTTTTTGCAGGTATATTGTATCACTGAAGAAGTTAATTTCTCCTCAACTTATCTTCACATCAACTGTATCCATATTTCAAATATATCGCATATCGTCAAATAGGTTGGAATGTATTGACTGAAAATAACTCAATATTTTGTTACATATCATAAATATTTGAGAATATACGTCACTTTAATACCTCCTATTTTGTATATCAATTCAGATTTTCACTTGGATAGAAATTATTCTGGTCACTAGAACAAGTTATTTTAACATTGTCTGGCTGGAAAAAAAATTCCAGTCTTCGGTCATGATCGTAACGTCTAAAAAATGATGAAATATTTTCAAAGTGTATTGGTGAATTTTTTTTTCAACAACATGTGTACTGTAAATTCACCGACTTTATACGTAGATGCAGCTGGGCTGTTGAAAAATGAGGATTTACTATTACTTATGCCGGTATATGAATTTTTTTCTCATTAGAAACGTGTGGTCTGCCAGATCATTTGCATCATTAATTCTACCCGCTTTTTCAAACTTACGAAAAAGCTTCCTCAAAAAAGTCACCGAAACGAGGCTATTAAAAGACCTCCCATGCGTTTTGTTCAATGAATATTGTGTGTAGTTCCACTAAGTATTAGGATCGGTGCTACTTCATCACCTAAAGCTCGTATCACTTTGTCCTACAACAGCTTAACAAACTATTGAACGAACAAAGACTTTCAAATTATCAAATGCTACTTAAATTGTTAAAAGGAGACTCACTTCCCCGGTTGTGAGTGAGTCGAGCGGGAGTGTCCTGACATGGGATATGTAGGTATACAGCGACCATGTAAAGAGTACTATCTTCTAGCAAAAGAAATAGTCACATACGAGCGGAGTACTTGGGTGATACGGTCATTCAGACCATACAAGTCTCCGGGGAAAGACCAAATCTTCCCGGCTTTGCTTCAACAAGGCTGGGAGGCCGTTGGCATAATTCTGGTGCATATCTTTCGGGCCTGTTTGGCACGCAGGTATGTCCCTGAACAGTGGAGGCAGGTGAAAGTCGTCTTCATACCCAAGCCGGGTCGTACCACATATACGGTGGCTAAATCCTTTAGACCCATTAGCCTAACATCATTTGTGCTGAAAACACTGGAGAGGGTGGCTGATCGGTACATAAAGGAAAAGGTTGGGCTTAGGTATCCTTTGCACAACAACCAACATGCTTTTAGGTGTGGCAAGTCAACTGGAAGTGCCTTACACCAACTGGGAGCTTTCTTGGATATACAAGGGGCGTTTGACAGCACCCCTGTAGGATCCATGTGTAGGGCTGCGGCAAACCATGGAATAGAGCCAATGATCACTCACTGGCTTGGGGCCATGTTGTGCAACCGTACAGTAGAGGCCACATGAAAATACCATGTGGCAAAAGTAATCGTCGCTAGGGGATGTCCGCAAGGGGGTGTTCTTCCGCCCACATTGTGGAACCTAGTCATTGACGAGCTAATAACCCTTTTAAACGGTGAGGGCTTTCTAACGATTGGGTATGCCGATGATATCGTTGTCCTTGTTGTTGGAAGGCACATTACCGTTCTCAGGGACCTCATGCAAAGGGCTCTGAATAGGGTACATGGGTGGTGTAACGAACACGGACTTGCAGTTAATCCTGCCAAGGCTGAAATAGTTGCTTTCACCAGAAAGAGTGGTATAAGATCTGAGGGTCTAAATCTTGATGGAGTACCACTGCCGGTGGTTGAACAGGTGAAGTATCTAGTAGTGATCCTTGATAAATCACTGACGTGGAAGTCATCTTAATAGTCGCCTAAGCAAGGTGACAAACCTGTAGGAGAGCCATTGGTCCGAGGTGGGGACTGGCCCCCAAAACGATCATATGGTTCTATAGAGTGATTATGCTGCCTATGCTCACATATGCGGCTCTGGTCTGGTGGCCGAGGGTGAACTTGGTCACGGCTAGATCGCAACTGGCACGCCTTCAAAGGGTGGTCAGTTTGGGGGCAACTGGCTGCATGAGGACTACACCAACTGTTGCGATGGAGGTGATCCTTGGTCTTCGGCTTCTCCACCATGTGATCAAGGCTGGGGCGGGGAGAGCTTTCCTGCGCTTGAAACGGCTGGGATACGTGCGAAAAGGGGGAAGAGTGCAGGCACGTCACGAAGCTCCGGCTCCTGGAAGATATTCCAGTTCTGGCTCGAGCGGCTGATGAATGCCTGCGTAAGTACTACTTCGCCACCCCATACAGGGCCATGATACGGGACAGAGAGTCCTGGGAAAAAGAGACAGACACAGCCTAATGGGACCGTCTGGTACACAGATGGCTCATGCTCCGGTGATAGAGCAGGGGCTGGAATTTACTCCAAGAACTCAAAAACACAGGTTTGTGTACCATTGGGTGAGGGTGTATCTGCATATCAGGCCGAGATATATACTATCTTGGAATGTGCGCAGATAAACCTAGACAGAGGTTATGTGGATCGACGCATAACCATATACTCCGACAGTCAGGCAGCAATTAAAGCCCTGAGTGGGTATACCAGCAACTAAGGACTTGCTAACGAATGTCGAGAACGACTTGCTAATCTTGCAAGGCAGAACGTGGTGCGGCTAGAATCGATTCCAGCCCACTCTGGTTTTGAAGGCAACGAGATGGCGGATGCACTGGCTGCGGAAGGGGCGGCAGCTCCTTTCTGCGGCCCGGGCCCGAGCCTGGGCCTAACAAAACAAAAAATTCGCAAGGAGGCGAAGAAGTGGCTGAGGGATCAGCACCTCGCTCATTGGAATGCTCTGCAGGGTCCTAGACAATTCAAACTTCTACTGAAGGGATGGACTGATGGACACGCCAGGGCAGCCACTGAACTACCAAGGAGTAGGCTAAGGAAGATAGCAGGACTCCTAACAGGGCACTGCTGTATGAGGAAACACCTCCACAACTTAGGAGTAGAGGAAAGTTCCCTATGTAGGGGTTGCGGCATGACTGACGAAACGCCAGTCCATGTTCTCTTAGAGTGTCCACACTGGGCTGTACTACGCAGGCGAATCTTCGGAGTCCCTGTTATGGCCCCTGGAGACACAAGCAGACATCCATTGGAAAAGGTTGAGGCCTTTTATTGAAGGGCTTGGTTTCATGGATGCCTAGGTAGCGGGAATGGCACAATGGGCCCGACAGTGACCTCAGTGTCGGAACATTGGCTTCAGTTGTCCAGGACAAGGCTCGCCTGCACATTTAGCAGTAAAGGTGAATCAACAATTGGAAAGACTCACAAGAACGTCAGTATTTGGCATTTGAGTAATTAATATCAATTATTTATTTAGCACAAAACTTTTTTTGGAGATTCTATCATTCTCTATAAAAAATTTAAACAGCTTCATCTTTGAGAGAAAATTTGTGATACGATAATTAAAATGATAAACTGTCGGCACACGAATGATTGAGTAACAGGAGTATTGCTGACACTGGCACCTACAACATTAATATCTGTGATATTTGATTGGCCGCCATCAGCACCAACTATACGTCCATGTTTGTGACAATACATAAAATGAGAATTATGGAGGGAGTTTCTATCATACGGATATTTTAAAACTTAGTAGCTTCTTAAGCTAATAATACGTATACATTTCTTGGCAATATCATGTGATTTCAATATCTGTTAATCAAAAGCGTGGTAGCGTTAACGATAAAACAATTGAGCACACGGTTACACCAACAACATAATTCATCAAGCTCCCCCGTGGGAAATAACAACTAAGTGAATATCATGTTATGCTTTTACATACCTCAAAACACGTAAATTCGAATTTTTACATTCATATATCCAAAATATCCCTCCACTTGTGAAAAAAACATTTTTCACGTTCAAAATAAGCCACTCGTTAGCTTTTTTGGTATTGATATTTGATTGAAGTGAATTGCATCAAATAGTAATATTTTGAGACCGAGCATATTTCTCACCAGTTTGGACCATTACCTACGGATCAGCTTTATAATTAATGTTGATTTGCTTATAATGAGTGGAACCGAATTATACAACGCCACATTCACCATCATAAGGTAGTATGGTGTGTAGAGAGAAACAATGGATTTGTTCCGGGATAGTCAATGAAACGTATTTTGCTATATATTCCAGTAAATGAAGGAAAAAAAATTAACATTAATCACGCCCTATTTTCATTTTTCGGTTGGAAGTTGCATTTGGTACCTCATTAAACATGAGACAAAGTTCTGCATGAAAACGCGTGCGAGGGCGGAGAAAATGGCCCCAGAAGACCAGAAAAATAGGTTTTCAGTCAATATCTCCTAAAATATGGCAAATAGAGATTTTTGGTTCAGATAAAAATTGAAGTTCAGTTAATTTTCTTTAAAAATGGTTCCTATGATTTTTCTCGAAAATTTGACCGATTTCGAAAAAAAACGGCACCAAGCGCACCTCGAATAATGAGCTTCTGTGCTGTATGCCGGAGAGCACAGTCCGTGTATTCACACATCAGCGGGGGGACATATCATTCAATAGCTTTGTGAAAAATGCATATTTTCTCATGATTAAAAATTCATGTGAAAGAGAGCTGCTATCATACCATGTGAATTGAGTCACGCTTGACTCTTTTGGCCATATCGGAACACGGGCAAACTTTCTGTTCCCCGGCAATTTTGACCTCGCCAGGAATTTGTTCCTATTTTTTTTGTATTGCACTAATTTACTCAGAATTTTCTTGATTATGGGTCCTCATAAGGTCCTTTTGTCATCCCTGAAATTCGTATAAGTACCCAATTTTTTTTAAATTTTAATTTAATCGTTGTTTATTGAATCCCAAATTTTTGCTGTTTTTGGAGCGCGGAGAAATTTTGTGAACAACCATCAATTAAAAATTTATACATGATCCGATTGGTCTCTATGATACATCATTTGAAAGCTAAGAATGTCTACCTTTCGATTGTGCAATTACTTTTTTTGACGAAGTCGTCCATTTTTCAATAAAATTAGAAAATGCGGGCTCAAGGAAAAAAAACGTACTTTATTTTGGTGGTTTTTTTCTCCCTGCTCTTTATTTCTAACATTTTAACACCTTAACTAGTGTAACGGGGGAATTGCCACCTTTCCATCGATGTATATAAGTCATACCTTTGATACCCCAGGGAAAAAACAGTATATCTAAATGTATACGCTATAATTTATTACTTTCGTTCTTCCGTCGTTCGCTGCGCGTGTGCTCTACGTGGCGCTCGTGTCGTCTGCTCATCTATTTGTGGCTCTTGTGAGTCACGCCAGTGTTCGAATTATAAAGACAGCGATAATATGTTATCCCAAGAGGTAGAATTAGAGGAAACTGTAGACTCAGAAGAAGTTGTTGACGGGGTAGAGCTAGAGGGAGCTCCAGACCCAGAAGAAGTTCTTGACCAAGAATCAGATGATGCCTGGTGACGAACAGATTTATGCCATAATTGCAATGTATTTTTATATACTTTTTTCATCAATTCACGGACAATTAACCCGCGAATCTCTTGTACTTTTGTAAAAAATTTGCTATGTATTATTTTAGTCTATAATGTATTATTCTTGTATCATTATATTGGGTTCTCTCGTTGATAAATAAATAAATAAAAAATATATTTTTCTATAATAAATGAAACATGGAGAACGTTTATAACTCGTTATTCCAAAAACCTCAATCAGTCTGGTTGCAAAAAAGTTTGCGGAGAATCTGCAAGGAATTGTTGCTGAGTATTATGGGTAAATATTCTTCACTCTTGAGGCATTTTCAGTTTTCCTCACCAAAAGCCTAATGAACTTCAGTTTTTTGCCACATGTGCAAAGCTGATTGTTGCTAGTTTCAGTTCCATTGTTGAAGTCTCGCTAAAATTAATCTTATAGCCCGTTTTCCTTATAAGTATATCTTGAAGCCTCATCTGAGAGGAAAACAAGACCCTGGGAAACATAAATATCCATCAAAAGTGTCTGGTTACAGGGTTTCTCATTTATGGCACCGAGGATTTTCCCAATCTGTAAAATGTGGTGGCGCCATCTACAATTGGTTTCCACAATACAAAACATTGAAAATAATGGATTTCCAACACCACCCAGCTCAAATTTTGTACAAAACTTGCATATTTCACAAGTCTCAAAATTTCCGGTTTTCAACCCGATTTTTTCGCAGAAAATATTAATGTTGCGAAGAAATCATGAGGACCATTTTTGTAGAAAATGACCTGAACTTCAATTTTTATTTGACCGAAAATCTCTAACTGCCATATTTTACGAGATATTGGCTGAAAACCTATTTTCCTGGTCTTTTGGGGCCATTTTCTCCGCCCTCGCACGCGTTTTCATGCAGAACTTTGTCTCATGTTCAATGATGTACCAAATGCAACTTCCAACCGGAAGATGAAAACAGGGCGTCATTAATGTTAACTTTGCCTTTTTTTCCTCCTCCATTTACTGGACTAATAAACAAATTCCTCAACTTTCATAAAGTCAGTAGAAAAATTTCACAATAGAATGTTTATTTTTTATTTCAGGTATCTTGGATCCGAAAACATGACTACCACCTACTTACTGTTGGCCTAGCGACCTACAATACTGATGATAGGTTTTTGGTGGAGCACGTTCGACATCTGCAAAATTGGGGACTTCTGATAAAAAAAGTTCAGTTTTCTGATGCAGGACTGTATGAATGTCAAATGTCAACACACCCACCTTCCAGTATTATTGTGGAGCTAAGAGTCACGAGTAAGTTGATACCGTCCAATTAATACCAGTTTATATTTATTCAACAACATACATTTTATTTCACGATTGAGTTCGATCGAATACACGCAATTCATAGGAAATATTCTATCGAATTGAAAGTCTACTCCAGGCTGGAATAATTATTCCTGTATTTTCTAGATATTCCTAGTGGTTTATTATAATTTTCATGAAATATACCCAGAATAATTTTGTGTGAATTTTCAATGATACGTATTTTCAATGCAGATCTCATGAATAGTCTCCTTGGTAGAACAATTTGTTATCTGAATATTGCCAGTTATTTTCATATTACTACATAAATTGTGAAATGTATATATGGTGATGACGATAACAATAGATATTTTTTGAGAATGAGTTGCTTTAAAACCCGAGTGAATAGTATCTGTAGTCTACCCATTGTGGTACGCCATTGATTTATTGATGGTTCTGGTTTTTGTATGTTTAGGTTAAAAACGAAAATACAAATGGGAAGTAATGAACATTCATTAAAAGTCTTAGGTCAAGTTGGTCGATATTTTTATTCTACATCCTATCAAATTATAGGGACAGTGAATGTGCATTTTGCCATTTGTAGCATAAGATATCGCAGTGGCGACGAGGATTTTGTTTTTGAGTTCTGCAATTAAATCGCAGTTAGTCTGAAATTCCACGTGCAGTTTTTTTTTGAGTTCACCCAAAAGGGCCGAAACTCGTGAAATTATTGGACATTTGAGGGAATTTGACCCATCATTGACAGATTGGTCTATATTTAGTGGACGGTTAGAAAATTATTTTCTGGCAAATGCCATTGAAGAAGATAAGCGCAAAGCCGCTATCTTGCTAAATGCACTTAGTGAAGAAGCCTACAAACTTGTGCAAAATTTGTGCTTACCAGTGCAACCAGAAAAAAAGAAATATTCGGAATTGATAACATCCTTAACAGAACATTTTCAACCAAGTTTTACAATTCGCGTAAATTGCCTAGTGAAACAGCGCGGGAATGGTCGGCTCGGTTAAGAAGCTTAGCAGTGTTGTGCGATTTTGAAAATACAGAGTTAGATTGAGTGCTTCGTGATCATTTTGTAATTGGGTACAATCCAGGTGCGGTTCAAGATCGATTGTGGAGGAAAAAAAGAATGTTTCCTTAAAAAAAGTTGTTGAAATTGCAACGGCTAAAGCAGCTGCTCATGGTACCTCGCCAGAATTTAACCACGCTCCTTTAAAACGAGAATTGGACATCCAGTATGCGCAGGCGAAACCAAGTTCTTTTTCACAAAAGAATTTCCTAATTTTAGTTGATTCTTTCAGTAAATGGATAGAGGTCTTTGCAGTTCATGATATAACTTCTAAGACCACTATAGATATTTTAAGGACTACCTTTGCAAGATTTGGTCTTCCAAAACTTTTAGTTACAGATAATGCAACCAATTTTTGTTCTAATGAATTTGAATTTTTTTTAAAGCAAAATAATATTAAACACATAACGTCACCTCCTTATCAACCTTCATCCAATGGAGCGGCCGAAGCATAAGATATCGCAGTATCATACTCATCACTCATAATTATTCATGCTATCCTTTAATGTGTCGGAATTAACAAAGACAGGACTAATACTTATAGGATGAACACATCAACGTACAGCAAGTCAGCCCTTGCAGCTACAAGGTAACATCCAGACAGGTGTAAGAAGGTCAAAAATAACTAAATGATCTAGCGGACCACATTGAAGTAAGATTAGTGTGGGTGCCGAGACATAACGATAAATGGAAATAGACAAGCTGATCAACTCGCCAGAAGAGATTCAGCAATGAAATATGCTGAACCAAAAACCAGTTATTGGAATCACGAAGAAAGTGGTGCGAGAAAAAAATACAAAAATGGTACAGCCAGCATAGATTACAAAGGAGGAACACTCCAGAGCAGGTAAACAGTGAGACCTTCATAGGGGACATATATGTTAGGCAGACCAAAGAACTACTTAATATCAGTAGAAAACAACTACGAATAATAACAGGTCATCAGCTACATTAAATGGGGCCATATAGCAGGTATCTTAGCTAAGGACTTTGTGGAATGTAGACCGTAACCCATATCCCTTCTGACTGTGGACTATAGGAGACAGTTTTTGGAAGAGCCAATGTACCACCTGAAACATTGCACAGATCCAGTGGACCTATATCGTCCACTTGACGAGAATAACTGCATAAGAGCGGCTCACAAAAAGAGACAAAAAAAATGTTCCAGTATCCAATGAAATTAGTTGTATCCAAAATACACCTTTGGTTCCGAAAATAACACACTCAAACAATATTACACTTGTTGAATGGAAATTTTTTTATTGCTTGTCTAATATGTTTGATCATTATTCTGTCAATTCCAACACAAAAGTACATAGTTCAGCAGCTGAAGTTAATTTTTCGAGTATGTTACTGGCAAAACTAATTTCGCCACTCTCTGTATTGTCAACGTAACTAGCAGTTGAAGCCACACTTGGTTGTTATGTTCACTTAACATGAAATAATATTCCAACTTACGTTCGTGGATCAGAGAACTGCACGTCTGACCGAAATCTTGACAAATCATAATGTTAGATGCTCTCAGATATTCTCGGGTTTTTTATACAAATACATTGCATTTAAACTGAACTCCATTTCCAAACAAAATACATATCACAAAACCCATAATAAAAAAACCCCAAGACAAAAGAAAAAGCTGCTTTTTGATAATATGTGCACTACATCAGTGAAGTCGACAGCTGCATGCTTAACGATAGATTCCGATATCGAAATGTCATTTCGAAATGGTATATTATGCAATAGGCACAAAATGGTGCCCATTTTGTTGCGAATACTATCCTTTTTCTATGACAACATATCGTTCATGTTTAATACATGCATACATTGCAATAACTTGGAAATAAATAAACTGATAATATTTTATTACTCCGAATTCGCCGCTAATGGTCTTTCTATCAGAATTAAAATATAAATTGATGAAATAATGTATTTATAGAAGACAACTATGAAATTACTCGTTACCTACTAAAACTTTGACAGAAACGATCTGCTGACATTTCATCAATTTGTCGCTGGACGTCATAATTTGACAAGCCGTAGTCGTCGTGATTTTAGAGTGACCTTTGCCTAACACGAAACATTTCATTTCGCATTTGTTGCTTAGCAACTTGCCTAACATCCAATGCAAAAATTAAACTCTGTACAAAAGTGTTCTCGATTATTCACTTTTGGCTGCCTAGTCTTACCTTCCTCTTGCCCCTTAAGCACATAGCAAAAAGTATGAGCTTCAAGCCACGGACATTAAATATTTGACGTTCGACGAGTTTGACGTTATTTGACATCACCAGCACTGGGTATATCCTTGTTATCATAAGAGAATGCTGCTCACTAGTTTCCCTATGTAAAGCACTAACTGATAGTTTGAACTGTCAATATATAATTGGAAATAGTAATTTTCCTAACAAGTGCGGAAAGTGATACTTTCCCGCACGCGACTGCAGTTGACCCGAACGACGCTTAGCGGAGTTCGGGCAAGCGGTCAAGGGCGGGAAAGACACTTTACGCATGAGTTAGGAACATTATTTTTTCTACGACCGTATATACAAAAAAGTGTACCACCCCATTTCTCAAAAATTATTTTATTTCAACATACATATGCAAAACTTTAACCAAAAACTTTTAATTATTATAGATATTAATATTAAAAACACAATTTGTTGATGAAAGAATTTTACTTGATATATTTTTCTTATATCAAACCCGGGTGGTTTGATAGTTGTTTTGTGACACTACTTTGAAGAATGTACAGGGTTACATCAAAATATCTTCATTATTTTATATTTTCAAAAAATTAAAAATGCAACAAAAAGCTGGGAAAGATGTAGATTTCATTTGATGGAATATTTCGTGAATATTTATTTACCTGTTGTAACAATAGTTATAACTTCCGAAGTAAAAAACTATCTGATAAGGTCCAAATTTGCACAATTTTACTTTCCCGCACTAGTGCCGTAAAGTGACACTTTCAAAGCTAAAATGCGTGCGGGAAAGTGGGTTAAAACGCACGGCCGTAGAAAAAATACATTTTCTTACTCCTAGACTGGAGTCACGGGAAAATCAAACATTTCACATTCAAGCACCGCGTACTAATTCTTAGGAATTCGCCAGTCTCTAATATAGTGAAAACTATAACAATTGCTTCAAGATTTTCGAGTTTTTTTTTGCATTCCCTGGACAAATGAAGTGTATATATCTGTAAATTTATACCTGAACTGATTCATGTCAACAACTAATCAATTTTCCATTTAGAGCTTGAAGAAGATCATAACAAATTTGGAGAAGTGCTCATCTTTTAATATTCATAAATTGGAAAAATAATGTTCATAGAAAATATCAAAGGGAAAAAGCACATTGAAGAATTAACGATTAATATCGTTGATAATAAAAAGTCCATTTTCTAATTATTATCACTACATACTTAGCATTTTAGCTTTTTCATAGTTGAACGTGGCAATATCGAATGTTTCCAAATGCATTTCTCCCACGGCTTCAGATAAACTTGCCAAAGTATACGTGTTATATAGCTCTGGGAAACTAATGAATGTTTGACAGTAACTGTCAGAACGCGTTAGAATTTAAAGCAAATATAGTAGCGTGAGAATAGAAACAATAATAAACAAGCAAAAAACTATTTTTCCAATGATGCAATTGCATATTTGAACGTAGTTTTCAGTTCTGATCAACTTTTTTTAATACTATTTTCTGATATTGTTAAATTTAAAGGTACTTTACTCTTGAGTGAAGTTCATATTTCTTAAGAAACCTCGTATACTACTGATTATTTTTTTCGTATCATTCTCAACCAATTAGAAAGATCAATTTAAATAAGTTACCTCGTATGATATCGATAACACCTGATTATACATAGGGTAGCTCTACCAATCGAAAATTTCACAAGTGATTATACATAGAGTAGCTCTACCAATCAAAAATTTCACAATCCTTTAATTTCCATAGTAACCACATCGACATCAGTATACAAAAATACACAAGCTAACATTACCTTCAAATTCTGACATTTATCAAAACTGAATCGATTCGGATTGTAATTTCTATTGTACCAATTTGTATCTAAATTGATAAATTGTTTATATTCACTAAACAAATAATCGTATCAAATACAATACGTACTTCAAAATAAATACGGTTATACATCTCAAACTTCTTGCATAATTACAAATCGTGTCAGTATGACCTTGTTCACATTAAAACGTTGAAATTTTACTTTGAATTTGTTATTATTGACAACTAAAAGTGCTTCGAAGTTTATTGGAAAATGAACACAAACCGATTCAGTGCCATCACCCAAGAGAATATTGAACATTTAATACAAAATTCCACTCCACAATTGTTGAAAAAAATAATCTCTCCAAATACAACTCGCTCTTCAAATTTTATCACATAATTTTCCATTTTCATCATCCAAACTTGTTCATTTGAGGTAAAAACATTCAAACAAACCGAATTTAGATAAAATCCCTTGTCCTAACGGATTAGTGAATCAATCGGTTTATTTTCATATTTACTATAAAAAACACGACACCGAAGGTGGTTGACAGTTATTCTAGTCAAATTGCTAAAGAAAACAGTTTGGAATTTGAACAACACAAATTTACCCAATATCAATACAAACCTCGAGTGTAATTCGGCAGGACAATTTAATGGATGAGAAATATGGAAACATATCAGGGCAAACTTTATTTATGAAACATTAAAAATAATCACATTTTTATTTCAATGTACAATTATTGAAAACGCAGGAACTAGGAACAGTGATATTGATGAACAAATGAATAAGTGAAAAAACCACTAGTGTATTTGTTGCTGTAAAAGTTAAAGCTAACTTTTGCCGCTGTCAAAGTGACAATTGCACTGTGGCATATGCGATTTTTTATACATGAATTAAATTGTCATTAGAAATTCATTAAACGTCACACTGACAACTGGTTTAAAAATGTCACGAAGATTTGGTATTGCATCTAACGATTCAATCAATGATATTATATCTCATAATATAATTTCCACAACTGTAAATTTAAATAAAAATGAATAATATTTGTTTGATTGAAAATAATCAATTATCAATCGTCAGATTGACAATCAATTTTTTAATGTCTACAAAGTAAAAAATTATCTTATCGAATAATCCTCGGGTCTTGAAAAATACTCAAAATTTTGTTATAGAGTATGCTTCAAGCGTGCTGCATGGAGATAATAGCAGCACGCTTTCAGCATTCTCTATGACAAAATATCTCGGTGTTATCAAGACCCCAGGGATATTACTACTGATAATTTGCTAGTAGCAAATTATAGCGATTATTTTTTTCATTTGTCAAAATCTGACATTTTGGTGGTCTTAACCAATAGCAATACATTATTCTAGCCAATCATTTGGTATTATACTGATAATTTTTCACTTGATATAGTAACCAATCAAATTACTCAATTTTAAGTCATGTGTTAGGTTTCATCCAATCACCTCTGGATTACAGAGATATATGCGGTGTTTTCAGTTTGGTGTTTTTTTTTTCTATTAAAAATTAATTTAACGTCAAACTGACAACTGGTTTGAAAATATCTTGGTATTGCATCTAACGATTCAATTAATATACCAATTGTACATTTCACAACTGTAGCTCTGAATAAAAATGAGTAATATTTGTTTGATTAAAACTAATGAATGTTTTATTGAAAATTATTAAATGTCAGACTGACAATCAATTTCTTGATATCCACGAAGTAAAAAATTATCTCATCGAGTACTCCTCGGGCCTTAATAAATACTTAAAATTTTGTCATAGAGAATTCTTCAAGCGAGCTGCTCAAAGTTAATGTTATCAAGCAACACGCTTCCAGCATTCTCTATGACAAATTATCTCGGAATTATCATACCCTAGAGGTATTACTACTAATCATTCTGCTTCCTCATCGATAATACCTTGTTCACATTGGAACGTCAAAATTTCACTCACATATTTGTATTTTGCTAATTAGTTTGAGAAATAATCACGCCGAATTACATAAGTGGTAGTGATTTTTTCAAATTAATTCCAACTCATCTTTACTGCTATCAGGAAATCCCACTCGTGGACTCTGTCCACTCGTCAAATTTCCATAGCAACAAGGATTCGTGAATCTTGTTAAAATTATCAAAAAATCACCACCACTTGTGTTATCACCGTTGATTATTTTGAAGTACTCAAATTATAACTACTGAGAGAAATTTATATCTGATAATTATTGCATTTTAGATTTTAGAGCACTTTTAATGAAGAATAAGTTTTCTTTCTGAAATTGATAATAAAAAAGTTTCGCATATGGTGCGAACTTGAGTGGACACTATAAATGGAAAAGGCAGAACATATACGTTACATCTCCAATGCTACAGAATGTCCAATCAGACCTTGAACGATCTAGTTTGATCTACGACATGAAGTTAGGTTCATCAACATATAAAATGTACAACGAATGAAAATAATCATTCATCACTCAATATTGTTCTCCTGGTGGTCCGTGTACATATTAATTAATTATTTTCCTCTGTTTTCACTACTCCATCGATCGTCAACGTGGAAATGCGCAACTTTAATTTCCTGTGGCGAAGCTAAGAGATTTCCTGGAATTTGAAATAAAGCTTCTTCCACCTTTTCCAATATGATTTATCTGACATCTGATTATTGGAAATGTGTACCATATCACGAAAAAAAAGGCTCTTTACGAATGCACGAAATGAAATGGATTTTCTCGAAGACGTTAAAACTAACTTGGTTACGAAGTTTGGAATTTTTAGTGAAGTATTAACCTCATTGAAGTACAATAACTGTTGTCTACTCCTTTCACAAGTACGATAATGTTGATTCAGAAGTCATTAATCCAGAATGTATTGTTGTCGACACTTTTCTGTTCAACCGATGTTAGTTTCTCAGCTAGTCATCTTCATGCTAAGAAATATCCTTTTATTCAGCAGCTACAAGTCGTCTTTAAGCTGAAGAATATCCAAACAAGTGACGCATTGTTCCTTATTTGCACTTATTCACCAACACTAATGGGAGCTGGGAGTTCACAAAGAAATTCGAACAACACATTTGAACACAGTACAGGCGTGAAAAGTGTGAGTCCAATACAAAGTACCCTATCTTCTGTATGTTCCTTGTGGTATATTATTCATTTTTTTTTAATTTCTTGGGAAATTAAACAACAATATTTTTAAATTCTTTATTTCAACGTTGCGGTAGCGTTCCAGCTACCGTTGTCAAGAAAAAATGAGTAGAAATTAATTTTTTTATCCCCAACTGACACAACAGAAAAAATTTGACAACTAGACAATCAAAAATTATTTTGAATTTTAAGACTGCAAAATTTTGTTATCAAATTTTTATTAAGGTCCATTCATAGTAGATCATATCTGTGGCAAAATGTGAAAGAACAATGTTAACACATAAATACAGTAAGCCACCACATTTTTATGGTCTGCCAAAAATTCATAAACAAAACATACCATTGAGACCAATTTGT
>CAJUYI010003508.1:0-22953 GCA_910591695.1 Galerucella pusilla | reverse complement strand
AATTTAATTGAGTTAATCAAATAAAAGTGACTAAATAAATTTAGTTGTTATAACATATCTTTTTTTTCCGTGTAATCTCTTTACAAAGAACCTGTATACACTCAACAAAAATAATCGTCGTGACACCACACTGTTCAATGCGTACAGCTTACAAAAGCTTCCTATATCAAAAAGTGTCGGGTCCCCACTTTTCGTAAGAATTTTATCCGTCTAGCAGCCTTTCACAACGCGCGATAAGGAACTTCGTTCCAAAAATGATTTATTCGAGTGTAATTTCTTTAATGTTGAAAAATTTGTTCTCCTTTATGCACACCTTCATTGTAAAACTCATGACGATTACAAGAATTGTGAGATATCTTTGAAGGTAAGGAAATAAACGACAATTATATTCAAGTAGGTAGAAGTAACAAGCAAGCGAAACCTCAAACATACACATTTCTCAATTAAACCTGTCAGATCTACTCCAAGAACTCCAAAAAACTACTATGGGAAAGCATTAATGAGCACACTTAAGGATAGACAAGGCTATCTTGTGGATACCATTGTTGGTTATGTTTTAGATCATGTAGGTATGTTAAGTTTTAACAATGTATGGTTTCTATTTTATAAATGTATGGTATCTATTTTATCTTTCTTAACGACAAATTTAATATTATATTTATTTGACATAATAAGAATTTGATTGTCACAAATAAATCTTCTTCTCACAGCATGAATGTCATTAATAGTGGTACCTCGGTTTTGTAGTCCTTGGGGTCTCCTTTTTTAAAGTGGACACTATAAGAATCTTACCACTGTCATGATCTACAAATATAGAAATTATTATCAGTGGCAATTATATTGGATGAACAATTGCGTTTGTTCAACTCTACGGACTCTGGTTTTGAAATTACCCATCCACTATTCCCGTACTCTTGCTCGTTTGAGTATATCTAACCATTTTAAAATTGAATTCACATTAAATGATATTGGATACATTATTGACCCCGAACTGGATGATACTATTTGTATTATTCATGAAAATAAAAAATGTTAGAAGATGATGACGATTTGGAAATTATTGATATAATTGAATACGGCATACCCAGACAGTTATATATAAGGAACGATTATTTTAATACATCCAATCCTAAGACGTTTTTTCTTAAATATAGAATGACGAAGGAAACTGCTCTCAATTTTCTTGGAGACATTGAAATTGTTTATTTTCTATGACATTTTTATACTTGCTAATAATATCTAATAATAATGATTTCTCTCTTGTTGTGAAATTTATTCCACGAGATCGTTTTTTTCCGCTCATATTTGAACTACCAAAATGACTCGGAAGAAAAAGTACTTATCAAAACGTCAAAACCAAAGATGACACCAACTAATACCAAACGCATAGATCAAACGACTGCCGTTAATTCCTGACAATGTCTTCTTTTTCAAAAAAGATTTCAAAAATTGCCGCGTTGTCAAATGGAGCCTCCCACTTAGCAAAGGGAGGTACGGCGTGAACGAAGTTCCACCAAAATTATAAGTGTCACTTAGTTAAGTATGACTTTTTAGGATAATTGGTGCGAATGGCCCTTAACATTTTTTATTTTCGTATATAATTATAATTGCACTTTGCTGTAACATTGTTTTAGGAGCGATATTATTATGATTATCATAACAATCCTTAAACATGACTTAATCATAATTTTTGGACATAAAATAATCCAATTTATTGGAATATAAAAAATATATTTCATGAATCTTAAAAAATTTAAAACGATCGATATGCCTCTTTATTCATCGCTTGTTTTCAATTATTCCATTCTGTTTTTGTTAAACGAATCCATCAACAACACAAAAAATAATTACTCATCCTATTATAAGTACCTACTTCTACCAGTTCTTTACCCAGTCGTACGCGAACGGATAACAATGTATTTATTATAACTATTCAAATTCAGTGCCGAAATCGAGATATCTTTCTTGTGATGACTTCAAATTCGAGAGATTCCAGACAACAGAATCAGGTAAGATAATTTTAATATTTGATCGTTTTTGGCTGTTATATAACAATGGGTTAAAAAATCCGGTATTGAAAGTCCGGACACAAAACCTTCAATTTGAAAAATTGTGTTGTTTAACTTTAAAAAACGGAAAACTGAATGGTTAAGACAACAAAAAATGCGAAATATTCTATATTTTTTAAAATAAGAGACAAATAATCACATTGTCGAAAATTGAATACTCAAAAACATGGGTCATTGTGCAGGTAATTCTCGATTTCGAAAAAACATTTGTACTAAATTATTCAGGATACCCTCGGGATCACTGAGCTTAGCACCGTTTTTGGCGTAAACTTCTTGTTATTAGTTATATGGCTGCCATTGGCATTTAAAGTTGAAGTATTTCAATTTACGCGGCTATTTCTTCAACACTTTCAGCTTCTTCAATCATTTTCTTTGCCCTTCTCGATAAATTAATATAACCAATGACCTGTTTTAAAACGTCATATTATAATTGCGATGTTGCCATATTGTCAGGATAATCTTATTTCTAATACTTTTCTCTTTTCGTTGAACGTTACCCAAGTAACACAATAAGCATCGAAGTAGAATAAAATCGACTTTTGTGTCATTCTTGAAGCTAATAGGCAATTAAAACCGTCCACTGAAGCTTCTACATGTAGCATTCATTACGTAATCGCTGCCTAAAGGGAGCGAGTTATATGAACATACTTGCACACCCCGTATAAAAACTAGCCGACGCTGCAAGATACCCGAAGGCAACGCCGAGCTTAATATCATTTTTTAACATTCATTCTTGTTATTGTCGTTGTCTCTGCACAACATATAATTGTATCGAATAAAGTTATTTTTAAAAACTTAATCTTCCGATAAATTAATTCAACTGGCGCAGTCAGTAGGATAAAACGACGTAATTAGTTTCGAAAGTCACGGTATCGACCGGTTTCGGAAATAGTAAAAAACGGTGAGTTTTAATTCTTCGCGTTTTGTACCTACAAAGTGCAGCTCCTGTGATCCAGACAAGTTCCTGTGGTCCAGCCGAGATCCTGATCCACGACTATAGCAGAATCAAGCAAGAAGAAAACTCTGAAGGTCGTAAGTACCGAGCTTCCCTTTTTGCATCCTTTTCTCCGGTCGAGAATTCTTAGATAATTAGAAACTTAGAAAATTAGTATTTAAAGAATAAAAATTTTTTCAAATAATCGTACTATAAATTTATCTATCTTATGATATCTGATATTGAAGATTTAATTATTGATTTTGACAATATAGTTAGATTAGACGAAAATATGGCAAACGCAAACGAAATGAATATTTCTATGTTAAAATTATATGTCGATATGATTCAGAATTATGATGGAGATTCTACAACATTAATTAAGTTTTTATTGCAATGTGATTTTTTACTAGATTCATACTCCGTAATAGCAGATCCGATTTTACAAAACTATTTAATAAAGCTGATTCAATCTAAGTTAGTAGATAAAGCTCATTTATTAGTAGGTTCTAGAATCGAGTTAAATACTTGGCAATTAATTAAAAATGCACTAAATCAATGCTTTGGTGATAAAAGAAGTTTAGAGTGTTTAGAACAAGATCTTTTGATGGCTCGTCCTCAAAAGAACGAAACCGCTTTACAATTTGCAGAAAGACTACAGGTATTAAAAAGTCATTTAATTCATAAAATTAATAGTTTTAGTGACGGGCAAATGAATGCCCAAACCAAAGAAATTCATAAACGCCAATACGGGCAAATGACTTTATGAACCTTATTAAGAAATCTTAAAGGTCAATTACAAGTAACTATACGCTTAAAAAATCCTAATGATATCGAAACAGCCATTTCTTATTTAATAGAGGAAGAAAACTTTTTGTATTCTCAAAACTATTTAAGAAATTATTCATCTATACAAAATAATAATAATCAAATTACATTTAACAAGCCGTCATATAATCAATCGCCTCAATCAACTAATCGATATTTTGGTAATAATAATCAACGTTCTAATAATTTTTCTAGCAATACGAATTATAATTCTCCACGTCAAAACTATCAACCAAATTTTCCGCCCAATTTTCAAACCCCAAACTTTCAACGTCAATTTACACCTAATCATCAAATACCATTGCAACCCCAGAATGATTACTTCCCAAGTCAACCTATAAATATTCAACCTAGACAAATCAAAAATAACTATCCTACTAATAGGCAAGTTTTTGGTCCTCCAAAAAATGTTTTTAAGCCAACCGGTAAAAAACCTGAGAACCCAGTCGAACCAATGTCAACCACATCCCGAAATACATTCCAACCTAGACAACCGTCAAGAAATTTCACTTTCGAAGAATTATATCAAATGGAGCATGTCAAACCTGACATCCCGAATCGTGAGGATACTTCCCCCAATACTCAATCAAATCATAATGCAGAAAATTCGTGTGGTTATACCGATAACCAAAACTATCACCTAGAAGGTGACAATAATCAAAATTTTTGGATAACTCGACAAGAAGACTGGCATACATAAACGAAATATTTTCCGACTCCTTTTCTACCGACCTACCCTATATAAAAATAAAATACCCGCCGATTAAATTATTAGTAGATACAGGTTCAATGAATTCTCTTTTAAGTCCCGCTATAGCAGAAAAATTTTTTCCACAAACAATTTATCACAACACGGCTATTATCAAAACAGCTGTAGGAGAAAAAACATCTAAATTTATGGCTGAAATACCCCCGTTTCCTGAATTCAATTCAGAAATAAAAATTAATTTTATCTTATATCAATTTCACAATCAGTTTGATGGACTGATTGGTTTAAACGACATTCGCCGACTAAATTTTTCTATAGATTTTCCTAATAATGTTCTGAAAAATAAAGTAGCTGAAATTCCTTTGTTTTATAAAATTAATAGATCTAAATATACAATTTCTGTTGATTCTCATGAAACCGTAGCTACACAAGTTCCCGTGAATTATTATGAAAATGGTGAGATTATAGTACCAGAAATGAAACTTGATAATCTTTACTTCTCTGAAACATTAACACATGCAAAACACGGCTTTGCTAAAACAGAGATAAGAAATGACACAGATGAAAGAATAACTTTAACATTTAATGAACCTATAAAAGTTGTACATGTTACAGAGTGGCACAGAGAAAATTTTGACTTTTTTAATATGGAACAAATTTTGCAAACTTTTGATAAAAGTGACACATATAATAATATTTCTGAACTTCAAAATAAACTACGCTTAGATCATTTAAATATAGAAGAAAAGAAAGCTATAACAAAACTCTGCAAATAATACAATGACATTTTTCAAATGCCAAACGACAAACTAACATTTTCCAACCAAGTGAAACACGAAATTAAGACAACTGACGAAATACCCGCTTATACTAAGACTTACAGGTACCCATTTATACACAAAGACGAAGAACAAAAACAAATTTCAAAAATGCTTACTGACGGAATAATTAGACCAAGTGACTCCCCCTGGAGCAGCCCCATCTGGGTAGTTAGTAAAAAACCTGACGCAAGCGGTACACAAAAATGGCGTATAATTGTTGATTATAGAAAAGTCAATGAAAAAACTATAGCAGATCGGTACCCTATGGTAAATATCAATGACGTTTTAGACAAATTAGGTAGATGTACATATTTTTCAACCTTAGATTTATATTCCGGCTTCCACCAAATTGAGATGGCCGAAAATTCAATTCAAAAAACCGCTTTTACAGTAGATAATGGACATTATGAATATTTACGTCTTCCTTATGGACTACGTAATGCACCAAGTACTTTCCAACGGTTAATGGATAACGTACTGAAAAACCTACAAGGAAAAGTTGTTCTTGTTTACATGTACGACCTAATTATTTTTAGTTCTAGCTTAGAGGAACATATTCAAAATTTAAAATTAGTTTTCCAAAGATTACGCGACACTAATTTAAAAATTCAATTAGACAAGTGTGAATTCCTTCGGAAAGAAGTCGAGTTTTTAGGACACATAATTACTCCCAACGGTATTAAACCAAATCCCATTAAAATCGCAGCAATTAAAAAATTTCCAATACCTGAAACAGCTAAACAAATAAAATCATTCTTAGGTTTGTTAGGCTAGGTACTATAGAAGATTCATTAAAGACTTCGCTAAATTAACAAAACCTTTTACTAAGTGTCTTAAGAAAGGAGCTAAAATCGTACATAATACAGAATTTACTGAAACTTTTGAACTATGCAAGCAACTTCTTACAAACGACCCGATTCTACAATATCCCGACTTTACAAAGACATTTAACTTAACCACTGACGCTTCAAATTTTGCAATTGGCGCTGTTCTTAGCCAAGGACCTATAGGACACGATTTTCCTATTGCTTACGCATCACGTACTCTAAATCCAGCCGAAACTAAATACAGTACAATTGAAAAAGAACTACTGGCGATAGTTTGGGCAGTAAAACATTTCAGACCATATTTATTCGGACGAAAATTTTATGTCGTCACCAATCACAAACCCTTAAAATGGTTATTCAATTTGAAAGAACCAAATTCAAAATTGGTTAGATGGAGATTGCAACTAGAAGAATATGAATATGAAGTAATACACAAATCCGGATCATTGAACTTGAACGCAGACGCTCTATCCCGAATAGAAATCAATGCAACCGAAAACGAATCAATAATAGGTAATTCAGGTGATATAGATTTCGACGTCGATGACTTTATACAAAATTTAGTAGAAGACCAAAATTTAGAAAATATCATAAGAAACACTACGCTGACAAACGCTGATATCGAAGAAATTACAGAAATAATACAACCCTACAATCCAAACCAAAATGAAAACATAACTGACGTAGAAAATGATACAGAATCAGACAATGAGACAGTACATACCTCTCATGAAAATCCAATACTTGCAATACCAATTACAGAACAATGCGTTAATTCATACAATAATCAAATAATAATTAAGCAAGATAATTCAAACAAATTTCATGTAATAAAAAGTAAACATTTCGTCACAAAATTTAGAATATCTGCTCACTTGACAAATAATACCGAAAACATAGAAAAAGAAATAATTGACTTGTTTAAAAATTATGTCGACCCCAATAAACTTTATTGTATTCACATAAAAAGTACCACCCTCGATCTAGTACCAGTATTAATTTCAACGCTACAAAACACTTTTAAAAATCATTCTTACAAACTAGAATTTCTAGGAAATTCGTAACAGATCTAGATAATACGGAAGAACGAGATAATATTATAATGTATCACCATGAGAAAAAAACGTGTCATAGAGGCATAAATGAAACTTTAGAAGCCCTGAGAAACAAATATTACTGGCCTGACATGAAAAACAGTATTACACAGTATGTAAACAATTGTTCTATTTGCCAACAAGCTAAATACGACAGACACCCACCCAAAATAAAATATTCTTTAACTTTGACCCCTTCAAAACCATTCGAAATGATACATATTGACATTTTTCAAATTAGAAAAACAAAATTTTTAACAATTTTCGACTCATTTTCAAAATACGGACAAGCATATCTGATAGAATCTAACAACGCTGTAAATATAATAGAAGGTATAAGTAAATTTATTACTCATTTCAGTATACCCTGTGGCATAACTTGCGACAACGGTGCAGAATTTAAATCCGAATTACTTAAAGAATTTTGTAAATTACACAAAATACAATTACATTTCACAACTCCCAGAAACTCCAATAGTAACAGTACAGTAGAAAGATTTCATTCATCCCCATTAGAAAACGCTAGAATACTTTTACTACAACACCCACAAATGCCAATAAAACAAGTAATACAAACCGCAATTATAGGATATAACTCGTCTATATATACATAGTGTCACAAAATGCAAACCATTTGACGTAATTTTAGGAGATACAAAAGCTCTAGATTTGACTTGACCTTTGACCTTTGACTTAACTGACGAACACATAGTTAACGACTATATTAACGATAGGAAGTCCCGTCTAAATACTATTTATAAAGAAATTTATGATAAAACGCTTACAAATAAAAAGAAAATTATCGAAAAACGTAACTTAAGCCGCGAAGAACCTAAAACTTACACAAAAGGTCAAAATGTTTATATAAAAAATCGCTTAGCACTTAGAAATAAATCAAAGCCCCGACATATCAAATCCACTGTAGCAGAAGACTTAGGTAAAAAGATAAAGACATAAAAAAAATTATTGTTCACAAATCAAAACTCAGAAAACCACCTACTAATCAAAGACATTCTTTACAGGAAGACAAAAATGAAGAAACTACAGATCCTCCTGATATACACCTTCCTTCTACATCCCGTAGATAGTAAAATAGATATACTAGAATTAGATTCACCAATATTACCCTTAGAATTAGGAAAAACTAGGCTAATTAGTACTAAGCATACATTTTTACACTACGTAGAAACTAGTTGGATAATTAATCAATTAAGAAGTATAGATGTATTTTACAGTAAAATATTAAGTATTTCAAATAACACAGTAATCGCCAGAGAAACACAAGAAATAAATAATTTGCTAGAACATACCAAATATTTAATAGAAACAACAAAAAATAAAGTAAATATTCTAACACCCTCTAAACGGATCAAAAGAGGATTATTTAATGGTATCGGCACAATGAGCAAATGGTTGTTCGGTACTTTAGATCATAACGACGAGATAAAATATGAGGAAAAAATAAAAATCCTAACAGAAAA
This sequence comes from Galerucella pusilla, assembly GCA_910591695.1. Classification (NCBI taxonomy): domain Eukaryota; kingdom Metazoa; phylum Arthropoda; class Insecta; order Coleoptera; family Chrysomelidae; genus Galerucella; species Galerucella pusilla. The sequence goes on along the minus strand of CAJUYI010003508.1, from coordinate 14,190 downwards.
ACAAAACTCTATTCAACATGAAATAAACCTCCAAACTTCCTTAAGCAAACATTTAATAAATCATTATTGTTCAGGTTATAAATGCCATAATTACATGTTTCAGTTTATTTTTTAATTTTTGTTATATTTTAAATCAATGTTATGGCAGCACTGCCGTGCGTCTTCTAATAGTTTTTTGATGTGGCAGCACTGCCGTTCCAGTCTTCTAAAAGATCCCGATGTAGCAGCACGTCTTAACTATTAACGTTTTAAAATTAAAGAAATATACAGTCCACAAAAGTTTATTATTAAAATAAAAGTGCCTACATCAACCAGCCCAAAACATGGTCCTTCGAGCCGGATATATCAACAAGAAGATTTTGAATATCGAAATTAAAATACAGCAGTTAGCAGTTAAAATTTAAGTGATACCGGCAAGTTCGCTCAGGTTGTTGTTCCATTCCACCAGTGTTATCAAGTGGAAGTTCGGCAGTTTATCACCCTAACCTAACCTGTAAGTTCGTTTTATTCTATTATTTCCTTTGGTTCTTGTCTTCTATTTGAAATTAGGTATGGAGGATGAGCTTCGTAAGTTAAGAACAAAAAAAAGAGTAATTAAGACTCGTTTAACTAAATTTAAAACTTATTTTGAGGGTATTAATACGAATGAATTATCTGACGCTATATGTAAGAGTCTACAGGATAGACTTGAAAAGTTCGAACCCGTCTATCATAAATTTTTAGAGATTGATACGAATATTCAAATACTCACGGAGGAGGAGATCGGGGAGGATTCTGAGGAAATCCAAGAATTTGAAGATAACTATTTCGAGTTAGTAGGTAACATAAAAGCAGTAATAGATAAATATTTTGAGGATTCTAGTAGTTCCCATTCGGCAAATAGATCTTTAGCAGTAGGTTCAGTGATAGATAATAGTAATAATATTGTGACATATCGGGAATCTGTAAAATTGCCTCCGATTCAATTGCCGCGTTTTGATGGACAGTACAGCTCTTGGTATGAATTTAGGGACGCGTTTGTGGGCCTAGTAGACAGTAATGTTCAATTAACGATTTATCAAAAGTTTTATTACCTTCGTCAGGCTTTATCACCCGAAGCCCTCAAAACTATCAAGTCTCTTAAAGTTACAGATGCAAATTATGTAATTGCGTGGTCTAAAATGGTAGAAAGATACGAAAATGAAAATTTAATAACGCATAATCACATTCAAGAAATTTTTGATTGTCCATCAATTTCAAAAGAATCTTCTACCGCTTTGCGAAATTTGTACGAACAAATAACAAACAATTTATCTGCTCTTAAAGCACTAGGCGAGGAGGTAAAAGCATGGGACAGACTTATTATTTATATACTCGTATCAAAATTTGACGTTGTTACGAAAAGAGAGTGGGAATCTTACAAAATTGCAGGTACAAAAGCTACTATGCAGGATATAGAAACGTTTATAAAAAATAAATGTGAAATTTTAGAAAAGATGTCAGCGGATAAAAACAGTAAACAGAATATAAGAAAAATTTCAGCTTCTTTTGTTGCATCAACTTCCAGTCTAACAAATTCTATTGCATGTCATTTGTGTCACCAACCTCATTCAATATATAAATGCGAACAATTGTTAAATATGAATACTCAGGAACGGTGGTTAAAAATCAAAGAAAGTAAATTATGCACCAATTGTTTGAAACCAAATCATCCGTTTTGGAAATGCAAATCTAAAGGGTGTCCAAAATGTCATAAACCCCATAATTCTTTATTGCATAACGAAAAATCAAATATTACCACTGGTGGAAGAGTTCGTTTCAGTAACGGACCATCTGAAATTCCGACTAGCAATAGCTGCGGCAGCAATACCGGCGGAAAAGTACAAAGTCAAAGTAGTCAAAACATTTCTTATGGTAACGAAGATAATCCGTCTTCGTCTAACCAGCGCGGAACTATTGAAAATGAAAACCAACAAATATCACTAGTTAGTCAAGAAGTAAAAGGTATTTATGCATCACAAGTATTATTGCCGACTGCCCTAATAAAAATAAAAAATATTAACAACGAATTCATTCAAGCCAGGGCTTTGTTAGACAGTTGTTCTCAAAGTAATTTTATATCGGAAAAAATGTATCGTAAATTAGGAATTACAGCGCGGTCGGTGGATTTCGCCGTAAAAGGAGTCGGTCAAGCTCTCGAAAATATAAACAAACAAATTCAAATTCAAGTACACTCGTGTTTTAATGATTTTCAAGCTCAGTTAGATTGTCTCGTGTTACCGAATATTACAGATAAATTACCATTAGTATCATTCAATAAAACATTGCTAAATATACCGGACGTACAATTAGCTGATCCTAATTTTAATAAAAACGGCGAAGTAGATATTTTGATAGGATCGGGACTTTTTTGGAATTTATTATGTACGGGTCAAATGGAATTAGGTACTAACTTACCTATATTAAGAAATACCCAATTTGGGTGGATAGTTGCGGGAAATTTGTTAGCTACAACCAATAACAATAAGCATAAAACAGTAGCGTGTTTAAATGTAAATTCTGAAATCTTGAACCAACAACTTGTACAGTTCTGGAACATAGAAGAAATACAAGGGGATCGACCAAAATTATCTCCTTCAGAAGAATATTGCGAAAAGTATTTCCACCAAACTACGCGTAGAGATAAAAACGGTCGATTCGTTGTAAAAATTCCGTTCAACGAAAAAATACAAACTTTAGGTGCCTCTAGGGAGATGGCGAGAACTAGATTCAAATCATTAGAAAAGAAATTAAATAATAATCCCGGCATCAAAAAAGATTATATTAAATTTATGGATGATTATGCGACACAAGGCTATATGTCAAAAATCACGGAAAATAACGACAACCATTCGCAAAAGGTTTTTTATTTGCCGCATCACGCTGTGATAAAAAAGTTGCGCGTAGTTTTTGACGCCTCAGCGAACTCAGATACGGGGGTCAGTCTCAACGACGCTCAGTATACGGGACCAAAACTACAAAATGATTTATTAGAAATTATTTTGAGATTTAGAAAATATTATTTCGTATTAACCGGGGACATCTCGAAGATGTATTGTCAGGTGTTAATTGATGAAAATGAGCGTAGTTTTCAACGAATACTGTGGCGACCGGACCAGTCAAAAAACATCGACGTCTATGAACTCAATACGGTAACATTTGGCATGGCGGCCTCACCGTACTTGGCCATAAAATGTTTACATTCTCTAGCCGAACAGCATATAGATTCACATCCTGTAGCAAGTAAAGTAATTAAAAACGATTTTTATATCGATGATTTGTTGACCGGAACGGATTCAAAGATTGAATTACTCAAAATTCATAGAGATATAATAAAAATTTTAAGTAGTGCGGGGTTTGATCTCAGAAAATGGCTTAGTAACGACTTAGATATATTAGAAAATATAAAAAATAATAAAGGTCAAGAGATGAACATTTTACCGTTCGGGGAAAACGAATTGAACAAAACCTTGGGAATTTTTTGGAATGCGCAAAACGATTGTATTATGTATTCAATAACTGATAATAAGCAAATTTATAATACGAAGAGATTAATTTTATCGGCTATAAGTCAAATATTTGACCCTTTGGGGTTGTTGGGACCGTTTATAATACGAGCAAAAATGTTCATGCAAGAAATGTGGTCCTTGAATATTTCGTGGGACACCATAATACCAACATATTTGCAATCAAAATGGAACGACTTTAAAAATGATTTAATATACTTGAAGAGTTTACAAGTACCTAGACAAGTTTTATTTTCCGATTATAGTAGCATAGAACTCCACATTTTCTGCGATGCATCTGAAAAGGCTTATGGCGCTTGCGCGTTTATTCGTTGTGTAAATGCAAACGGGGATATATTGAGTACCTAATCTGCTTTGTGCCAAAACTCGTGTAGCACCATTAAAAAAGATATCGTTGCCGCGATTGGAATTATGCGCAGCCTTGTTAGCAGCCCAACTCAAGCAAACAATAATTATTGCATTAAATGTAAATTTCGACAAGATTTATTGCTATTCGGATTCCACGATAGCACTCGCGTGGATAAAAGGGGAGCCACATCGGTTGAAAACATTTGTGTCTAATCGTACAAGCGAGATACAGACTTTAACTGACAAATCAAAGTGGTACCACGTTAGATCCGCGGAAAATCCTGCCGATATTTTATCTCGCGGATGCTCGATGAGTAGTCTCATATCTAGCAAGTTATGGTGGAATGGTCCACCTTGGTTTTTTACTGATATTTGGTCCTGGAATTTGTCCGATGGTTTTGATAATACTGTGACAATACCAGAATCCAAGGTTATTAGTAATAAGGTTAAAACTATTATGCTAAATGAATTAGTTGACAATTTGCTGAATAAGTTTTCTAGTTTTGTAAAGATACTACGAGTCACGGCATATACAGTGTGTCGCATTTAAGATGAAGACACTCCCATATTTTCGTTGTTTGAAGAATTACAGATTCGGATTTTTGTAGAGTCATACAGGTTGATGGGCCACATTTCTTGAAATAGTCAACTGAAATCTGAACTTTGAACTTAACCTCCTACGATTTCACAAACAGAACCGCTTCTCGATATTTTGCTTCGCGTTAGAGATATCGAAAAATATTATTGAAAAAGGTTGTTCAGAATATTATGTTAACCCCACATACCAAATTTTATCACAAAATTCGAATTTTTAATATTCTCATTTTTTACTAATTATTATTTATTTTGATAATTATTGTGCCGTGGAAATTAAAATCTTGACACGGTGTCATGTATTTGAATATTTTAGTAAAGTAAACAGCACTTTCAGAGGAATATTGATCAAATTAAACAATATCTTGTAATAATAAATGTGGGCGGGAAAAAAAATTGAAAAATGAAAAATACGAATTTTTTGATGAACTTCGGTATGTGGGGTTGAAATGATATTCTGAACAACTTTTTCGAATATATTTTTTCGATATTTTTTACGCGAAGCAAAATATCGAAAAGTGACCCCGTTTGCGAAATCGTGGTAGGCTAAGATTAAAGTTCAGATTTCAATTGATTAACTCAAAAGATGTGGCCCATCAACATGTATGACTCTGCAAAAATTCAAATATGTAATCTTTCAAAGAACGAAAATATGGGGGTGTCTTCATCTTAAATGCGACACACTGTATAATAAGGTTTTGCGACAATCTTAAAGCAAAAATTAGAAACAGTATTATCAAAGAAACTAAAATTTTACAGCCTTGCGAATTGGAAAACGCAGAAAATTTTTTGATAAAAGAGGTTCAAAAATTTCAATTTCCGTTAGAATATACATGCTTGAAAAATAATGTTTCCTTACCTAAGAAAAGTTCGATTCTTTCTTTATATCCGTTTTAAAAGACGATATCATCCGAGTAGGCGGCCGTTTGACTAAGTCAAATCAATCATTTGATAAGAAACACCCTATAATTCTTCCACGATCCCATATTCTAACCGACCGTATTATAACTCATATGCATAAAAAATTGTTTCATGGTGGCGTCCAACTGACTCTATCTAACGTTAGAGAAAAATATTGGCCTATCTCCTCTAGGCATGCGGTCAAAAGAATAGTAAAAAGGTGTATTATTTGTTTCAAAGCCTTACCCAGAGTGGCTACATATCTGATGGGTGATCTCCCTGACGTTCGCATCAATGCCTTCTCTCCATTTATGAACGTAGGAATTGATTTCGGAGGTCCATTTTTAATAAAAGATAGGAAAACTCGCTTTCCCAAATTAATTAAAGCTTATTTATGCCTTTTTATATGCATGAGCACAAAGGCAATTCACTTAGATCTTGTCACTGAACTTACTTCTGAGGGTTTCATGGCCGTATTTAAGCGGTTTATTGGCAGAAGGGGACAACCTGTAAACGTTTATTCTGATAACGGAACTAATTTTATCGGCGTTAGTAAAGAGTTGTAACATTTGTATAAGTTTCTTGAGGAGCATAAAGAAAACATAGCCAATGATTTAAGTTCACGTCGTATAACATGGCATTTTATTCCTGCCCGAGCTCCCAATTTCGGCGGCTTGTGGGAAGCGGGTATTAAAGCCGTGAAATCACATTTAAAAGGAGTTATCGGGAGCAATAGTCTTACTTACGAGGATTATCTTACTGTCCTTATTCAAATAGAAGGCATCCTGAACTCTCGACCTTTATCCCCTCTTACTGCTGACCCAGAAGATCTAGCCCCTCTCACTCCGGGGCATTTTCTGACAGGCAGAAACATCCAATCAATACCAGAACCGACTCTTCTGCACGTGCCAATGAATAGATTGAAAAGGTTCCAACATCTGCAATCATTAGTCCACCATTATTGGATCCGTTGGCAGAAGGAATATCTATCCCAACTCCAGTATCGTGTGAAATGGAAGACCAAGGGTCCAGCCCTCCTAAAAATAGGCTCCTTAGTATTAATACAAAGAGATAATCACACTTTCGTCGCCGATTGGCAGCTAGGAAGAATAATCCAGTTGCACCCTGGACAAGACGGTGTAGTTCGTGTGGTAGATTTAAAAACGAGCAAGGGTGAGATTAGACGTTCAGTTAACAAAATATGTGTCTTACCCACAGAAGAATGACTTTCATATTAACATTAACAGTGAACCCGAGTGCCTATAACTTTTTAATAAATATGTTTAGTTTATGTATTTGTTTCAGTTTTTATTTTGCAAGAACTTAATTCTTTCAAGGCCGGCGGAATGTTTAGGTTATAAATGCCATAATTACATGTTTCAGTTTATTTTTTAATTTTTGTTATATTTTAAATCAATGTTATGGCAGCACTGCCGTGCGTCTTCTAATAGTTTTTTGATGTGGCAGCACTGCCGTGCCAGTCTTCTAAAAGATCTCGATGTAGCAGCACGTCTTAACTATTAACGATTTAAAATTAAAGAAATATACAGTCCACAAAAGTTTATTATTAAAATAAAAGTGCCTACATCAACCAGCCCAAAACAATTATAATAAAACAATCTCAAATTTATTTGAAAATCAAATGCTAATAAAAAATAAACTGAAATCTCTTATAGACAAAATCGATAATATTACCGATGTGTATATTTATATATCACTCCAAAGTTCTTTAGAGCAAATAATTTTAAACTGCCAAAACTTAATTAATTTTGTAGACAATTTAGAAAATGCCATTATTTTTGCACATTTGGGAAACTTACACACTTCAGTCATAAATATAGAACAATTGTCACTGCTATAGGTACCTACGGTACAAAAAACATTTTCAAATTTAAAAATCTTTACACATATTATCAATTCATGAGTGTTCAAATAGATTCAACAGATTCAAAAATTATATTTGCTATACATTTACCTATCATAGATACAGATGAATTTAAGACCTTCCATATAATTGGTTTACCTTACCAAAATACCATAATCATTCCTAAAAAACCCTACCTGATACTCGGTACAGAATTCCACCAATTTGGAGAAGAACCCTGTCCTGACCTAGAAGACACCTATTTTTGCAAATTCCGAGAAGAAATATCCACAGAAAACTGCATTATTGCCCTGATGAAAGCAGAAAAACCAGAATGTAAAGTCCATAAAGCCATTTTAGAAAACAATCTTATTGAAGAAATTAACGACCAATCAATTTTATTACTACCAGCAACCAACCAATCAATAAAAGTTCAAATCGAATGCGAAAAATCAAGACTACTTCAACTCTACAAAAATACATTGATGAAGATTCCCCAAGGGTGTAGCTTAATAACAAAAACTCTAACATTCCGTAATACTAAAGAAGTGATTAAAGGAAATCCATTAATTTTACCAAAAATTAATTCAGAATTTAATAAAGAAAATATAGAAAATGGAGACAAAAGTGTCCTGAAGTTAAAAAACATTAATTTGAAAGCCATCCAGGAGATACAATTAGAAGCAGAAGCCATCCAACCCATAGAAACGAATCCAATCCACCCCGCCGTTTGGAATATCCCCTTTTTGTCTATTTTAACTATAATTATAATTTTTATTTTCATATTATGGACCCGAAAGAAGATTTCAAGAAAAGAAAATCCTGTCCAAGAGAGGGAGGCTGACCAAAACAATCCACCTTCCAGTTGTATTGTTTTTCCGAAAAGGGGAGGAGTTATATGAACATACTTGCACACCCCGTATAAAAACTAGCCGACGCTGCAAGATACCCGAAGGCAACGCCGAGCTTAATATCATTTTTTAACATTCATTTTTGTTATTGTCGTTGTCTCTGCACAACATATAATTGTATCGAATAAAGTTATTTTTAAAAACTTAATCTTCCGATAAATTAATTTAACTAGCGCGCGGTTTGGCCTTAAAGAAGATTTGAAAGCTTATTAGCAATTCAACCTGTAGGCCTAAATAGCCATAAATTGGCACCAAAAGAGCATTTTATTAGATTTGATTGCCAACATTGGCTATCAGAGTGATATAAAGAAGCAGTCGTTTAGTCGAGGTATGGCTTTCAACGCTTTGAATGATCATGCGCATCTGAACATTTCTCGTGGGAATGTAATAAAATTTTGTTTTGGATAAATATTAGATTGATATTGGAAATTTATGCCAACAGTTATGTAAGTGTTCACAAAACCAATCATCGTCAACTGTGATGGCAGATCTTTCCTTCAATATATATTATGACAATTATTATTGTTTTTGAAACTGGAAAATATCATTGTGAACCATCAAAAATCTCTGCAAACCTTAATTTTCTGTAAAATTTGAATGAAATACTTCCTGAAAACAGAGGGGCCAGTGACAACTGTGAGCAAAATATACTTTATAAATTAAATTATTTCATTATGAATAACGGTGTTGTCATATTCAATTTTTATTGACATTTTAACCTTAATTTTCCCCCGCTGTCATTCTGTCGAAAAACATATGTTTTTTGACGCCAAGTGTGATTTCATTGTAAATAACCTAAGAGTTTATTGTGGTTGAGCAAGTTTTTTTATTTTTTCGAACAGGATAATCTGTTATATATTTTTCTGATATTTTTTTGAAGAGATGTTTCTGTCATTGTCCTCAATTTTTGATTATTTATCTGCTTCTCCAAACAGCAGATGCATTGTAAAAGGTGAAGCTGTTCTTGCAGAGAACCATGTTATTGTGTGTGGAGTCAGAGAAAAAGTGGGCAAAAATGGATGATCAAATCCTATTGTTTGCAAACTAGTGCAGTGAAAAGTGATCCCCATGAAATCAATGGAATATTTTTAGTTATTTCAGATTGCAAGGTTGAAATACAGACATTTACTTGCAGCTGTAAGGCAGGCACTTCAGAAAGCATGTGCTGCCAGCAAGGAACATTGGAATGGAAAAGAAGGCACAAGAATAAAATAACAGGTATTGAATGATGCCTACAAGATTATATCAAAGTCAAAAATAGATTTATTAATTCAAGATTCACAACTTATAATTAAAGCATCATTACCTAAGAACAATTAGACCAACAAATTAATTTTAAAGATAAATCTATAACAACAAGACTTGAAATATTTATACAAGATACAAAAAACAACAATATAATATGTAAATTACTGAATCCTAAGCAAACATAACACTATGCAAAAGAATTGACATAGTACTCCGAAACTTTATAGTAGTCACTTGATGTCAACAATCTTTTTACCTCTCTCCTAAAATGCATTTTGTTATTTATTTTCCTAATGTTTAATGGCAAATGATTAAATAATATTTTACTATCATATATAATAGATTTTTTTGTTAGAGAGGAGGTGGGAATAGGTAAGGAGACTGTATGAGAAGCACAACTATTGTAAGCACGAGCTGAACAGATTTTCAATATCTATTTATAAACAACTGTATTTATTATTCATCATGATTTACCATGAATACTATAAATATATTAATTGATAAATTAATTTTTATCTCTGAAATATTTAAGGATATATAAACTATTGGTTAACAACAACAATTTTTTTAGAAGAATTATTTCAAGATGCATCAAGTCAGGAAAATAGTTATTATTTCTCAAAAATAGTGTGACATTTCCTGTATAGAATAAAAATATGAAATTTCTGTGTATTATTTAATTTATAAATATTTGCAAATTAACAATACCACAAATAATTGTGAATATATCATCAACAATTGGTACCAAATTCTGAAAACCTTTATCCTCGCATTCAACAAATGTTGAAGCTCCAGTAGTGCTTTAGCTCCATCAAATGCACTAAATGAGTTCGATATCATGTCATCCTTGGAGGTGGAAGGGAGTTGATTAACCTAAAATTTGAAATGACCAATAGTTAGTAAGTATAGTTATTTAGTTTTGACTTCAATAAAAATAATCAGCAAGAGAACTTGCCTGTCTTCTTTCAGTAAGTTTTTCATACCTATCTTCTCTTTTTCTCTTCTATCTTCAGACTTTTTGATTTTGTTATAACACTGGACACAGGTAAGTTTTTACTTGGTACAGCAGTCTTTTTCAGGTACCGTTTCTGATAGCCCCCTGAAAAAATGTTAGATAATTATTTCAACCACATTTAATATAAAAAACAAAATACTTACAATTACTAGGAGTTATGAAATCGTCCTCGACAAAATGTTTAGAGCAAACTCTCATGTTTTTGGTAACTCTCTTTCCTATTTTCAATTTGATCTCCCACAGTTTCTTTCTATCAACCATAGTCATCATTCCGGATTCTCCAATACTCTCGACTCTCTGACCCTCATTTGGAAAATGATGAAAGGTCAAATCAGGGTTTTTTTTGTACACAGAGTTACATCCAGGTACACAACAATTTGCTCTGCTGGTCATTTTCACTTTTAACAAACTATTTATCACTATCAAACAACTATAATCCTCACACAAATGCACACTTGGATATGATAAATACAAAGCAATCACACTTGCTGGTCACGTGACATTGATGCGAGTTTATTCCGCCAGATAGCGTATCGCTTAGCATTAAAAGTCAATACCTATCAATGAATTATATACATCCAATTGAAATTGAAGTTTTTTATAGTATTTTTAGTTGGATTGATTGATAATATTATATGTGATGGATTAAATTAATTTATCTTTCCCAGATTTTTTGAAATTTGTATCCTAGTTTGAAAACAAATAATGTTCTGAACCATATTATATATAAAAATAGTATCATATAACCTATCAATATATAAATATAAAAACTATGGCAACATTGCTCATTATCGTGAACAAACGGTTCGGCCATGTCTTTATTGTATTTAATAAGCATTTTTCTATGCCAATACGAAGCTTTATGGAATTAAAAACTAGATAGCTGTTTGTATTGCTTTGTGAAAGCTTTCAGAATTATAAAGTTGAAGAAAAAGAAGATTATTGTGAGGTTATGTTTTGAGTAATAGATTGTTTTATAGATCATATTTTATAATTATTTCGTTATAAAAAATGAACACCTTTAAAGTTATTGAGACCTTAGAAAGTTATTGCTCAAATTTTCCACCAGGACTTAGTGGTATTAGCCTATTAAGAAAGAGTCCCACGACAAGGCCAATAGAGAGACGTGGTCCAAGAACCAGGAAGGTGATCTTCTGTGTCTATAAATATTTCGTTGTAACTTTTAGCTGCGTTACTACTTTTATGTACACGCCTGTAGTACGCACCTATTCGTCCAAATTTCCGTAGTTTTGTAATTTTCCATTAATTTTTATTCCAATCTTTTTCTCCATGTTTTATAATGATTTGGCTATTCATTTGTGTGGCATTATCATTATCTTTATTTTTTGGCTACTTTTCATGACTAACTAGCAATCATTGCTACTTGGTTGCAATATTTAGTCTTAAACAAGATAAGACGTCTTTTAGGGAAGGGTGAAAGTATTCTATAAAATAATGATTGGAATATGCTAAACTTCATGATTTTTTCTGAATTATATGCTTCGATCTAGCATTATTTGCTTGGTAAATGAAATGTATTACTTGGGTACACCACTACTTTTTAAATTTTTTATTGCAAAATATTATAGTTTAATACCAAATAACAAGTTGAACTTCTGTGCGCTGACTGAAGCATGCAGAAAATACATTCTACAGTCATTTTAAACAGTTTTCTGCAAATATTGACACAAAATACGAAGAAGGTTTGGTTGAGTTAGGTTTGGTATTCCAGCTCTGATATTGTTAGATTCACACTAAGATCTGTCAGTTGATCGGGAAACGAAATGTATTGAACATATAACTCACATATTTCGTAGAATATGATTTTGTGCTTTTTAAGACTAATTTTTGTCATTTTTTATCCCACCCAGCACCCATATTCACTCCCTATCCCGTAAAATATGCCTTTCCGCCAAATTTTATTTATACACATTATTTATAAAAGCTATTCCTCTAAAGTCTGTCCCAATGGAGTTAATAGTACGGATGGGGGGTTCGAACCATGAAATAGTTGTAAACCATAGGCGCGACAGAACTACCAGCCCTGTAACTTATGCAGGTAAAACGCAATATCCTGTTAATATTCAAATCTAAGTACCTATAGAATAAAATTTGAAGTAGTTGGTATTCGGCAATTAGCAAGTAACGTCCATTCGTCAAATTAAGAGGGCTTCAGAAAAAATATTAATCGTGGACGTTCATGCTGCTCTTGTGACCAAAACGACATAAGTTCTGTTCGCGACATAATTACGAAGATAAATTGATACGGAATTTTTTGTCAAAATCGAGAAGTACCTTTTCTGCACAATTACCACAACATGGAATTAGCAATCGACAGTCTTTTATTCGTTCGTTATAAAAGTATGTGTGTAACAGGCGTACTTTAATCATGATTCGCATTCTAATTGATTTACCTCATTTGACGTAATTGGGTAAAGCGAACTACTCGTGTAGTTAATCTTTAATAAGGATTTACCGAATTTTTAATTTCTAAATTTCTGCATCTACTAAATTGATAATACTTCAGGATTATTATGCATTTACGGTGCGCGGCTTGCGGTAAGAAAGAGTAGGACGAATAGTCGAAGGGTTGGAAAACTGTGATGAGAAATCTTATTTATCTCCAATAGAAACAGGATGTTCCAATGCGCTCATTTACATATTTTTTTAATTTTACCATTAGGAAGAGCACATCATTTTGAGGCTCTGTGAAAAAAATTTGACGTCAGCGAGACTCATAAGTCGCCTAAAAAATTTGAACAGCGCTCCTCTCCGAAATTCAGGCGTGACGTCATCGCATATGAAATCTCTCGTTCAGAGAGCGGATACCGCGCCGATCGGTTCTTGGTTAGATGACTACTTGACTACTTAGCTGGTAACAGAATTTTGCTTGCTTATGCTTATTATTATACGTTGCAGAAAACTCTAAACAGTGTTGTGTTTGTGAAATAAGAACGTTTAAAAATAATTTTACCTATTCGACACAATAACCGAACGTTTATATATACATCAGTGGCGGATAGTCATAGTTATTTTTGCAGCTAACACTTTTCCGAATATCTTAGAGGGCATGCAATATTAAGATAATAATATTCCTAGCATTTTTTTATTTTTTTTAAATACTATTCGCAAAACTGTTCCATAACCTGAATATAAAAGAAGATCGGAAGAAGTTCAATTACGTTGTGATGCCTTTTGGCTGAAATATTATTTATTAATTATTTAAATTATTATTATGGTATTATTATGAATAAAGACATAAATTCCCTTGAAGCTAATTTCTATAAAGCATGAATCGTTGACCAATATGGAAGAGGAAGGTCTCACGTAGGATGTCAAGTTCAGAGCGTGAAATAAACATAAACAGAATTGTTTTATATTTACAAAAACGCTGAACTTGACTCGTCGTATAAATATGTTAACGAAAGTGTTTTGACATTAATTCTAAATTATTCTAAATTATTCTAATGTATTCGAATTCATTCTAATCAATTCTAATTCATTCTAAAGTATCCTAAATCATTCTAATCAATTCTAATTCATTACTTAATTATTCTAAGATGTCCTAAAGACATTCAAAGTGTATTCTATTCATCGTAATCATTTTACCTAATATTCTAATTAGTACTAGTAATAAGTGGGTTAATGTATAATATTAAAGTAAGGTAATAAAGAGAACATGACCCAGTGATTCCAGTAGTTGTTTTTAATTCCTGTAAGATGACACACCAAGTGACCAGCAACACCACCTAGTCAGAGGCCCTT
>CAJUYI010003507.1:0-22957 GCA_910591695.1 Galerucella pusilla | reverse complement strand
AATTTTTTCGCCAACTAAATTCTCTGCCAGAGATCACGATTCCGTTTCTTGTAGAATTCATGTTTAGAGGTAATATCTTTGAATGGTTTTTCTCGTATCAAATATATGTAAAAGTATACAGGATGCAACCGATCTCCCGAGTCTGATTGTGTTATAGTATACAGGATATCCCACGACGAGTTAAAACTATCTGTATCTGTATATGGCAAAATACTTATAGTAAAATCATGAAAATGTCTACGTTTCGATTTTCGGATGCGATCTTTTTAACTAAAATATTTTCAAAGATGGCAGACTTCCGGTTCTACCGGATGTCGACTGTAACTTTGTTATTTTAAATGGAACACCCTGTATATTAATACATTTTTAAAATCTACGTAAAATTTTAGTATTCTTTTGTCTGAAAACTTTTTTCGAAAAATACATATTTTTTGAGTTATTTTTTTTTGTAAAAAATTTGACGGTTGCAGAACCTTACAAATTATTTTTTTTAAGAGGATATGAAAATAATTTCTGTTCGGTTGCTTTTAGCAAGGTCAGACCTATTTGAATCTATGTTGAAAACTTTTTCATCTTATACAGGGTGTATATAGAAAGTGCTCAAATAATAACTTCATAAATATCGAATTTCTTTATTTTTTTGAATAGAACCACCTGGTTTTTTCTATTTTAATGCATTCAGGGGTAAGAAATAAGGCAAATTCATGTATACTTTCCTATACATAAACCTTACCGTTATCCAGATATTAAATGTTTTCTGTAAATTTTTGGAGATGCGGGATATCTTACTGCAAATAGAACACATGTTCTTGTAACAACTTAGCCATATTTACCATGTATTGAAAGCAAATTTACATAATCTTTTTTATTTCTTAGTGCTTGTATCAACGGGTCAAAATAAAATTCAGAACACATCTGCATCTCTCAAAATTTACAGAAAACATTTAATATCTGGATAACGGTAAGATTTGGGTATAGGAAAATATGCATGAATTTCCTTTATTTTTCACCCCTGAAATCATTAAAATGGAAAAATCCGGGTGGTTCTATTTAAGAAAATAAAGAAATTTGATATTTATGAAGTTAAACTTTGAACACTTTTTATACACACCCTGTATAAAATGAAAAAATTTCAACATAGATTCAAATACGTCTGACTTTGCTAAAAGCAACCGAAAAGAAACTTTTTTCATATCTTCAAGGGTATCCTCGTAAAAAAATAATTTACAAGGGTCTGCAACGGTCAAATTTTTTACAAAAACATTATAATAACTCAAAAAGTATGCATTTTTCGAAAAAAAGTTTTCAGACAAAAGCATACTAAAATTTTACGTAGATTTCAAAAATGTACTAGTATTATACAGGATGTTCTATTCAAAATAACAAAGCTGCAGTCGACTTCCGGTAGAACCCTGTATAGGTACTTAAATATATGTATAAAATATACTCAACGTTCCAATAAATTATATTCATTTTTTTACTATAAAAAATGTATTGATAAAACGCTGTTCTAACCCTATTTCCCCCCCCTAAAGGAACAGGATAAACGTCAAACGCCTGCGGTGGTATATTTTGAGGTCCTTTTCAAAGCTAATACACAAAAGATAGAGTGTCTGCAAATATATTGCTCTCACATTCGACAATACTTCGTGTCACTTTCACTGAACCTTCGCTCTTTCAACAATTCGAGTGGATAATGCACAAGAACACTATATACAGGGTGACGAAAAGACATTTATAATTGGTGAAGCATACAGAGCGTATAAAGAGAGTACCTATAAAAGAACAACGAAGTAAAAGAGAAAGAAGAGAACATAACAGTATAATAATCATCGACCAAAGTGGCTCCTCAATAAGGCCGACCTCCGTAAACAAACCAGAGGTGTACATTGAATTATTTAATTAGGGGAAGCAAAAAACTCTCATGTGCATCTTTTTAAGGTGGTACTTTTTGTTGTTAGAGAATTGATACCAGATTTTGGTACATTCAAAAATTTTATAACACAATTGTACAGCTCAATATATCAACTTAAATTTATACTAATACTCATAAACAACCTTTGTTATACTGAAAATCACTATTTTTTTAACGTAGCTTTTCAAATTGACACATTTCTGTATATTAAGGTTATCTATGTACGTTGACACAGGAATTAATGACTAATGTGGCTTCTCAATATGGCGACTTCCGTCGAAAGTTGGTTAAATCACTAGCACGTTTAACTTCCCTCCTTCTTCTTTTACCTCGTTGGTATAGAACGTCTCAATTATCTCTAAACTAGCAAGTAGGTACATTTATTCATATAATCCATGAAGCCTGTCAAGAATACCTTAATCTAGATCTTTTTGTAAATTTTCAACTCATTTGATAAGATGGCGTACACTGTTGCCAAAAATTATAAACTCTGTTAAATTCTGACACTGTGACATACTATCATATATATGGATCTATCATAAACAGCAAAATATATAACCATTCACCCTCGAACTTTCGATACAAATAATGTCAATGTTCTCTCCAACACAAGCTTCAATGTTCTTATTGATAAATCTTTAACAATTGAAGGGTTCTCCCGATTTTGGTTTCATTTATTTTTCAAAATATTCGCCATATACCTGCTGCACTCTACTTTCCAGCAGCTGAGTTAAATGATAGTTGTCGCCATCTATTTCTCGATAGCTCAACTAAATTTTACAGGAAGCTGGAGAAAATTATATATTTACATAAAATTGGTCAAGCTGTTTAGGAAGGAGGTGCTGAATTACATAAATACTCAATTATCTAAGTCACTTTTTATTAAAAAATTAAATTAACAAAAATCTTTTATTTTACAAAAACAGCAAATTCACAGAATTGAAATACATAAAAAATATCTAATACGGCTTAAACTTCCTAGCCTGTTTCATCAACTGTACCTTCTTTTTAGCCTCTTCGTAATTTTTCCTAAGCGTGGCGATATTTTTCATTTTTGATTCTCTTATTTGAAAAGTATAGAAATTCTTCAATTCCTTTTTCTTTGTCCCTGTTGCAATCTAGAATAAACGTATAAATTGGAAGTCTCAACAAGTGCAAGAAGTAATCGTAAAAATTTACCTTTTCATTTAATTTATTCGCAACACATTCTTTTCTAGATAGACCAGGTTTTCGACCACCTTTTGTTACCACTGTCCATCCTTCGTCATCTACTTCTTCCTCTTCTTTACCTTTGCTCTCCTCCTTCTCAAAATTAGTCATAAACTCATCAACTTCTTGCTTTAAATACTCTGGATCACATATACTATCATTATAGTTTTCGATCCATTGTTCTAGACCTATTGTTACAGGATTATTATCTTGCGAAAGAGGATTCAATTTTTCTAATTTCAAAGCTTTTAATAGATGTTCTCTTTTATAAAAAACTATAAATGCTCTCTTAAATCCATCGTTTATTTGATTGTCAGTATTATCTTCTAGTATTATATGTTTTACCTTGCCTGCATTGGAAAATGCATTTTTTAATCCTGTTTTTGTAGCGATAGGAGGAATATTTATAGCAAAGAGAGTTTGACCTGGAGGTTTAAGCTCATCGTTCATTCTCACTGAATGTTCTTTGATTAAAATTTCGTGATAGCTCGTACTTTTTGAAGAAAATACTAATGGTACAACTACAACAAGAAAGTTTCTTCACAAATATAATTTCACACTTATATCAAGAATTTTTACCTTTAAAGCCCTGTAAGCTTGTTGGTCCCATTGTTGTTGCAGATTTTTTAATAATATTTTGTTCAATTTATTTGTTTCCAATCAATTTATAAAACTAAATAAAAGTGTGGTTATTTGCCAACTTATGCAATATGCAACACTAAATACATTGGTATCTTTCAAGTCACATAACTAAACTAGTTGTTTGGAAGAGAAATTATCTAGATTTGACAACTTTAGAATGTCTGTTAATATTTAAAAATAAACACTCATTTCAACTCTTTGCTTTCGTCGAATTTGAAAGGTGATCATAATTCGGAAAGTCTGGTAACGCTTTGGTTTGATGAACGCACCTAGTGATTTGACTTTGACATCATTTTTATTGCGAATGTACTGTCATCTGTCACTTCTTTTTTCTTCTGCGCGTTACTTTAGAAGAATTTGGCGTTGCTAAATAACTTACAGAGTAATAATTGTATAAAATGCCCAAGAAGATGAAATCCGAAGTAATCCTCAAAGAAAATGAAGAAGGAATCATCGGAAGAAATATGCTAATTTGTTTTAGCTGCAATTTTGAAACCGAAAACCTCGATGAATTGGATGAACACATTCTCCTTAACCATGATGAAGATGAGGAGGAGGTACAACCTCAACAGAAATTTGAAATCGTACAGGACGAGCCTATCGCCAAAACTAAGAAAAGAAAAATTCCAAAAATTCCTCCTACTATATCGAAGAGCATTCCACGAGCTAGAATTATTATAACGAAACACGATCCTAAATTCCAAATTGATACAAAGGTATTATCTCATTAGTTCACTTGTTTATTAATAGGTCTAGAATGTTTGTAAATAGTTTCAGATTGCTGAGGATAAGAAAAAAGTGAAATATAATATTGGTGGAACACAGAGAGCAAAAAGAACTGCAGCCCAAGATATGCAATGTACTTTATGTGATTTCACCACGAGAAAGAAAAGTGTCCTAGCTACTCATATGTTGAATCATTCCGATGTAATACCACCTGTTTATTACAAATGCTCGCAGTGTCCTTATCAAACGAAAAGAAAAAACGACATGCCAAAGCATATGTTGGGCCATTGTAGTAATGGTATGTATCATTTAAATTAAATAATTAAAACTAATTCTTCATTATAATCCAACAGATAGTGTCCCGCTGTATAAGTGTAGTACGTGTCCGTATGTTACAAAAAGAAAAGGTGATCTTCCGAAACATGAAATGAACCACACCCAGAGAAACGAAATGATTTCCTGGAATTGCTCGGAATGTGAATATTTTTCAAAGAGGAAAAACGATTTACACAAACATATGTTGATACATAGTGATCGACAGCTGGCAGGGCTCTACAAGTGTCTCAAATGTACTTATGTCACAGATAAAGTTGTAAAATTCTCTCGACACGTTCTGAGCAGATGTAACTCTTGCGACAACCCAGTTAACTTGGAACATATGATGCTGGAAGACATCTTAGCCAGCGTAGACCACAGCGGCGTTCATGTGGTCTTAGACGGGGAATCTGAAGATGATCATGATTATCCAGAAGTTCAATATGAAGGTAAGGATTAAATTTAATCTAATGTGGAGATATTTAAATGTATATTTAGAAGCAGGTGAAGAGGAGGAGGAGGAGGAGGAGTATCAAGGGGAAGAAGGAGATGGTGCTCCTACGGTGATTATAGAAGGTGAAGTGGTCGATCAGCATTATATGAATATCGAGTCGGCTGAGTATGTTGTTAACGAGGGACAGAGTGATGTACAGGTGCAAATTAAACGTGAAAGGGTTGATGCTTGAGATGTATAAATGAAAATGTTTATTGGAATTTTCTTAAAATGGGAAAAGTGTGTTGTGGATGGAATAAAATTAGCTTTACCAGCTGCTTTAGGTGTTGAAACTAATGAAAAAAAAACTATTTCTGCTAAATTTTTCAGCTTCACATCGTATATTTCGAGAAAATTCCGATTCGAAAGTCAACTAACCAAAAAATATTGTAAAAACCGTGGAATTTTGTATTTTTAATTTTTCAACTTTATCTCATATCACCAGTTGTTTAATTGCTACCTATACAGGGTGATTCATTTGGAAAGGGGAATACATAAAATGAGAAATTAGCAAAATAGACAAAACACACTATATCTCAATTACAAATACAGGGTGTCCCACGATGAGTTAAAACTATCTGTATATGGCAAAATACTTATAGTAAAATCATGAAAATTTCTACGTTTCGGTTTTCGGATACGAACTTTTTAAATAAAATATTTTCAAAGATGGCAGACTTCCGGTTCTACCGGAAGTCGACTGTAACTTTGTTATTTTGAATGGAACACCCCGTATATTAATACATTTTTAAAATCTACGTAAAATTTTAGTATACTTTTGTCTGAAAACTTTTTTCGAAAAATGCGTATTTTTGGGTTATTAATTTTTTTGTAAAAAATTTGACGGTTGCAGACCCTTACAAATTATTTTTTTAAGAGGATACCCTTAAAGATATGAAAATGTTTTCTGTTCGGTTGCTTTTAGCAAGGTCAGACCTATTTGAATCTATGTTGAAAATTTTTTCATTTTATACAGGGTGTGTATAGAAAGTGTTCGAAGGTTTACTTCATAAATATCAAATTTCTCCATTTTTTAAAATAGAACCACCCGGTTTTTTCTATTTTAATGCATTCAGGGGTAAAAAATAAGGGAAATTCATGCATACTTTCCTATACCTAAACCTTACCGTTATCCAGATATTAAATGTTTTCTGTAAATTTTTAAGATGCACATATGTTATTGTAACAACTTTGCCATATTTGCCATGTATTTAAAGCAAATTTACATATATTTTTTTATTTCTTAGTGCTTGTATCAACGGGTCAAAATAAAATTCAGACCACACTTGCATCTCTCAAAATTTACAGAAAACATTCAATATCTGGATAACGGTCAGGTTTAGGTATAGGAAAGTATACATGAATTTGCCTTGTTTTTTACCCCTGAAACCATTAAAATGGAAAAAGCCGGGTGGTTCTATATAAAAAAATGAAGAAATTTGATATTTATGAAGTTAAACTTTGAACGCTTTTTATACACACCCTGTATAAAATGACAAAATTTTCAATATAGATTCAAATACGTCTGACCTTGCTAAAAGCAACCGAACAGAAACCATTTTCATATCTTTAAGGGTATCTTCTTAAAAAAATAATTTACAAGGGTCTGCAATGGTCAAATTTTTTACAAAAAAATTAATAACTCAAAAAATATGCATTTTTCGAAAAAGTTTTCAGACAAAACTATACTTAAATTTTACGTAGATTTCAAAAATGTACTAACATACAGGGTGTTCCATTCAAAATAACAAAGTTACAGTCGATTTCCGATAGAACCGGAAGTCTGCCATCTCTGAAAATATTTTAGTTAAAAAGATCGTATCCGAAAACCCAAACGTACAAATTTTCATGATTTTACTATAAGTATTTTGCCATATACAGACAGTTTTAACTCGTCGTGGGACATCCTGTATAGTAACAACCAATAAATGGGGTATTTCAGAATATTTCCCTTTTTCAATGGAACACCCTTTATAATTTTAGTGAGCACCTTCATTAAAATGTTCTAAACAAAGTTACCACTAAAGTGAATCATCCTGCACTAATCTTGACAGAAATAAATTCCCATGTTGACTCACCCTGTGTATTATTAAATTAAGATTGCATACAATATAAAAAAATTGAAAAATTTAATTAATCACCCTGTATATAAGTAAAAGACGTTGGTTATTGATAACTGCAAAAACTTTGATATCCAAATTGAGCACTATAAAGAAAGGTACAAATATAATTTTGAGTTTTGTAATAATAAAATGTTCTTATTTCTGTAACACCCTGTATATATACAATTCTGGTCATACACTCAACAGCTGATATCCATATTGAATTGAAGATTAGTGCGGCTGGACTCTTTAGTTACAATAACAGAGTAATGCCAAAAAAAATATTGGTAGTTTTTTTGGTTAATTTTTTTTTAAATTCTACACCAATGTGTCATGTGTTATATTGTTGAATAGTTGTAAGTATTTTTTTAGTTATAGCTCTGTACACTTTAATATAAATAAATTAAGACATTTCGAGTGTTTTATTTAAAATTTCCCATGCTCATGTCTGGTAAATAGTCGGGTTCAGACACTATCGGGTATAAGTGAGAATAATAAGTGTTTACTTCACCTTCAGTAAAAAATTTTCAATCAAAAGTGCAATATTTTCAAAATTAATGATGATTTAAAAAGTAGATTAGATTAGATTAGATTAAAATTGGAGTGGCTCCTTGTCCTATCCCACTGCGACCTTTGCAGATCTATTGTGGTCCTCCCTATATTAGAGCTCGATATCCAGCTTTATTCTTTTTATTAGACTTAATAGCCTGGTTACCGCCTCCTTTGCGTAGCTCTCTGCCTTCGGTTTTTCTTCCCCGAATAAGTGAAACCGCAACCTTGCTAGGCCTTCACACTCACAAAGTACGTGCTCCGCGGTTTCTTCTTCTTCCTGGCAGAACCTGCATAGGCTGTCTTCTGCTAGTCCAATTGTGTGCATATGTTTCCTTAGCCTACAGTGCCCTGTGAGCATTCCCACTATCATCCTCGTCGTTTCTCGACTTTCATAGTAGGTCGTGTGACAGTTTGGCCGGTGGGCTTTTAAGGAATAATTTCTTTGTCCTGGGGTTTCATACCACCAGCGCAACGCCTGGTTGTTTATCCATTTGTGGATGCTCTCTTTACTTAGGCATTTAGCAATTCCACAGGAAGGTTCTGGCCCTATCATGACCTCCGCTGCTCCCTGCTTGGCTAATTCATCGGCCTTTTCATTGCCTTTTATTCCTTGGTGGCCTGGTACCCAGGCTAGGGTTACTTTATTATGACTACCTAGTCTGTTGAGGGCCTTGCGACATTCCCACACCAGATTCGATGTTATCTTATATGAGCGTATCGCCTTTAGTGCTGCTTGGCTGTCAGAGTAGATGACGATTCTTTGGTTATTCACCTCCCGTCTTATCAACTCCTCTGCACAGCATTGCACCGCTATTACCTCTGCCTGAAAGACAGTGGCATGTTTCCCTAGGCTTAGAGAGATCGCTATCTTCTCCTGTACCCCGTATATTCCGGCTCCTACTCCAGAGTCTGTTTTAGAGCCATCAGTGTACCAGTTGAGATTCGCCATTATGGGAGGCCCTGCTTCCCAGTCCTTTCTCTCTGGAATTACGATTGTATATTCGTTTTTAAAACTATATTGTGGGGCAATTTGATCCTTTGGCATTCCCAGTATTGGATCTGCCTTTATTCCATCATATAGTTCTTTGTAGACCTTACCGTGTTCTTGGCTTATCGGAGAAGATCCCTGTGATAATCTGTGGCTAACAGATCTTGCATTTCCTTGAATAAGTATATGCAGTGGTGGTAGGTTTAGTATCACCTCCAGAGCCGCTGTCGGAGTCGTCTTCATGGCCCCTGTGATACTCAAGCAGGCCTGCCTTTGAATACCACTTAGCTGCCTTTGCGCTCCGATCTGCAGTGTCCTGGGCCACCAAACAATTGATCCATAGGTTATCATTGGCCTCACAACCTGTGTATATAACCATTTGGTCATGCTAGGATTTAATCCCCAATTCTTTCCACACATTTGCCTGCATCTTCCAAGAGCGATTCTGGCCTTATGTGCGGTTTTTTCAATGTGGGAGTTCCAATTGAGCTTCTGGTCAAATATTACCCCTAGGTATTTAACTTCATTCGCAAATGGAATCTCCACTCCGTTGATTTGCGGCTTTTGTAGTCCTTGCAATTTTCTCTTTTTTGTAAACGGTACCAGTGTAGTTTTGTAGGGGTTCACTGCTAGTTCCTCCTCCCTACACCAGCCACTCACTATATCAAGCGCCATTTGGGTGCGCTCCGATACTGTGTCCGGAAACCGTCCTCTTATGACGATGGCAAGATCGTCCGCATACCCCAGGCACCGAATACCTTTGTCTGATAGCCGTACTAGAAGCGTGTCTACTAGGATCGCCCACAAAAGGGGCGATAAAACGCCTCCTTGAGGACAACCCCTTTCCACACCCGCTGTGATGGTTGCCTCCCCCAGGGTGGATGTGATTATCCTATTCCCTAGATTAGCTGCAAGCCACCCGCAGATGATGGGTTCGACCCCCCTTCTTTCCATACACCTTGTTATAGATATTGGAGAAGCATTATTGAATGCTCCCTCTATATCCAGAAAAGTAGCTACTGCTATTTCCTTGTCGTCGATCGACTTGGACAGTAGCCTATTTAAATCGTCCAGAGCCAAGTCTGTTGACTTACCCTGTTGATACGCATACTGACTCTCGCTTAGAGGGCGAGTTTTCAGAGCGTTGTCCTTTATGTACCTATCCACTAGCTTTTCCAAAGTCTTGAGCAGAAAGGACGTTAGGCTAATTGGTCTATATGACTGGGGCGTTTGGTCAGAAATTCTACCTGCCTTCGGAAGGTATATGACCTTCACCTTCCTCCATATTACCGGAGTATGCCTTAAAGCTAAGCTAGCCTTGAAGATCTTACTTAGTTGTGGCGCTAATGCCTCTTTACCTTTCTGCAGTAGTACCGGATAGATTCCATCCTCCCCTGGTGATTTAAAGGGTTGGAATTCGTCTATGGCCCACCTTATCTTATCTGGTCTTGTAATGTCAGTGGCAAGTTGCCAGTCTTCCCTACTGGGTCTACCTGCCTCTTGGGGATTGCTGACTACCTCCTGCATACTCAGATCAATGGTGGCTCCAGGAAAGTGTGCTTTTGTCAACAGCTCCAAGGTTTCCTGTGCCGTTTCTGCATAGTCTCCGTCCGTTTTCTTGAGGAGACTCACCTTGTCTTTAGAGCCATCCTTGGACAAAACTTTGTGGATTCGGGAGCATTCTGTGGTCTCTAGAACCTCCTCACAGAATCTTCTCCATGAGTCCCTTTTGGCCTTCCGGATCTCCTTATTGTATAGAGTGAGCTTACTCCTGTATAGGTCCCAGTTTTGGTTGAGTTTGGCTCTATTAAATAACCTTCTTACCTCGGTTCTTAATCCCTCTAGGTAATTGTTCCACCAAACTGTGTTCCTTTTGCGTTGCCTTGTTCGTTCTGGGCAGTTTTCTCGGTAGGCATTCAAGATTGCCTCATTAACCTGATCAACTGCCACTTCTAGGCTTTCTCTCCCTTTTATAGTGACTGTCCCTTCCTCAAGTGACTCTCTGAGGGATTTATTGTATCCTTCCCAGTTCGTCTCTCTTGGATTTCTGAACTTACTCATTATTAGGGGTGGTGACTCAAGATCGAATCTTATATGCCTGTGGTCGGAACATGATGGTTCCTGTGAAACCCGCCAAGCTACTATGTTATCACTTATTCTGCTGGTACTCAAGGTCAGGTCTAATACCTCTTTCCTAACTGCCGTGACAAAAGTAGGCTCAGTACCTTTATTGGCAATGAATAACCCTTCCCTAAGTATGAATTCATAAAATGACTCACCTCTTTTATTGATGTCCGTGCTGGCCCAGATGGTATGGTGGGCGTTGGCATCGCATCCTAATATAAGCTGCATGTCCCTCTCTCGGCAATAGTCTACTGCAGCCTTCAGTACCTGTGGAGGGCATGCTGGCTCTTCTCCCGGACAGTAGGCAGAACAGACGACTACACTCTTCGTCCCGCCCTCGGTTTGGTATGAAAGGACTCCTATAACAAAATCCCCAGAGCATAACCCTGAGATTAGTACACAATTAACCCTTTCACTATGTATTATACATGCTCTTGGCCTTAATGCTGGCTTATGATAGAGTAACGTACCTGTTTGTGGTTTGAGGCCTGCTATGGTCCTTCCATGTACCCATGGTTCCTGCAGAAGGGCTACGTCTATGCCTTCTTTCTCCCACCTTCGACACAACACGGCACTAGCTGCCTTGGCGTGTTGAAGGTTGGCCTGCAGGAACCTTACGCTGTCCTCTAGGTTGAAGACGAGGAGTCTTCTATGGGCTCTGTGACCTTGGTTGGCTCCCCCAGCTCCATGGCTTCAGCCTCCTCTCTGACCAATGACGGTCTTTTGAGAGGGCTTGTGCCACTTTGTGGGTCGGCTTTCCCAGGTCTAACCTCTGTAGAAGATCCTCCCTTCTTCTTCCCCTTCTTCTGCACCGGTCCTTTTCCCCTCAGTTGTGGTCTTACCGCCTGTGGGGAAGGCGCTTTGGTGGTTGTGCCGGTGGAGGTTCCTGGTTTTGAAGCCTTGTTCTCCACTGCACCTTTGGACTTGGGTCCTCGCTCCTTGACCTTGAAATTAATCCGGCCCATTCCAAAGTAAGGACTCATGTCCAGCCTTTTGATCTCCTCCAGGGATTCCTCATCCATGGAGAAGGTCCACATTTGCCCCTTTTCCATCGGGGTGTTTCCCCAAATGGTCCAGAGGGATGTTTTTAGCTTCCGGTTGCTCACCTTCAGCCTGTTTAGGATCCGTTCACCCTCCAGTCTCACGCCATCCTCATCTGGGACATAAACATAGCAGGCAGCTGCCGGTCTCGGTAGGCTGTCCCCCCGAAGGGTCCTGAGACTTGCATTGTCCCAGGGAACCAACGAAGGAACTACTCCCTCCAACCAGTCAGCGCTCGCCACGTCCGCGCATGTTACTAGAAGGTACCCGGGCTTCTGTGTGCATTTGACGAATCTCACTTGTGGTCCGTCATCTGCCACCTCCTCGTATGCCTTCATGATGGAGTTCTGGAGAGCTTTGAGCCTATCCGACTCCATCTGATTTTTAGGATAACCTTCCTCCACTATGGCTACCCTCTCTGACGAGGCCGCATCCCGGAAGGACGGTTTATCCTCCGTTCTGGGTCTCTTCGTCGCGGGTCTTGCCTGTGGGGGGGTTGTCCCTTGTGATCTTGGGCGCTTTTTCACCTCTTCCGTAACCTCCGAAGGGCGCTTTTTCGCCTCAACTTTGGCTTTGGACGGGTGCTCGCCTGCCTCTTCTTTATTTTTCTTTGGTAGGAGCGACTTTGTGAAGTTCTCCTTAATTACAGCCTTTTTGGCTTCAGTGTAATTAAGGCCCTCCTTCATCAGAGTCTGCAACCTTTTCCTGGATGCTCCCGCTAGCCTTGCTCCGCGAAGATCCTCCTCCGACATACGGTCCACATCTTCCAGCGAGTTCGCTTTAAAGCTCGCCTTCCGTTGGCCGCCTTCTTTAGTCACCTCCGAGGACGTGCTAGCGATGACGGCTTCTTCAGCCTTGTCGTCGCTGGTCGTCTCAGTGGTGCCTGGTTGGTTTGGTTTTTTTGGTGTATCCATAAAAATCCCACGAGAAGCTAGGGAAATTCTTGTCCACCTCCTCAGAGCCCCGCATGAGAAGGTAAGGCTGAATACAAGGGGGTTTCGCCTGGTGCCCCCAGGGGACCGTTCGAGGCCACATTCCCCGTGACCATTCAGTACATCGGCACGGTACCTTTACACCTTCACTTGGGAGAGTTGGTCCGCGGCGACAGCTTTCGCAAAGGCTTTTGAGGAGTTTTACTTCCTCTCACCCTACTTATGGCTGCCACTAATCAGAAGTTTTGACATAGATGTCTCCACTCCTGACCGTTCCCCTATCCGCCACCCGGGGACGCGCCTGGTAGGCCTCTACACCCTCAGGATTTAAAAAGTAAAGGGATACCCCAAAAATATACATAGTGTCCCAAACTCGATATAGCTTTAGCCTAACATTTTGTTTCCCTGAAGAAGAAACTATGTCATATCAGTAGAAAATTTTCGATCAAAAGTATAATATCTTCAAAATTAATGTCTCCTATTAGATGAATTATGATTTAAAAAGTAAAGGGAGACCCCAAAAATATACATATAGTGTCCCAAACTCGATATAGCTTTAGCCTAACATTTTATGTTTGCCTGAATAAGAAACTATGTCATATCAGTAGAAAATTTTTAATCAGAAGTAATATTTTCAAAATTAATGTGTTATTAGATGAATAATGGTTTAAAAAGTAAAGGAAGTCCCCATAAATATACATAGTGTCCCAAACTCGATATAGCTTTACGATGCCCTGAAGAAGAAACTATGTCATATCAGATGAAACATTGAGAAAGTAAACTTAAAATATACAGGATGTCCCATTTAAAAACACCTAATTCATCTTATACCCCTTGTATATATTGCAGCAACTCTCTCCTGTGCTTTTTTAAATCTACTTAGATTAAAAAAAAACATTATTGTAGATATCAGTTAGCCAAAGAGGGAATCATTAAAAAAAAAACCACCTCCTCACTTACAAAAAATAAGTCATGGGACATCCGATACAGTACACCAAACTTTCAATATTTAAAATGTATTGTTTGGATTGCCCCCGGTAGTAATTGAGAGTAAACGTCAAGGCAAGGCAAACCGCGATGTAAACTGAAATGTAAAAGTCACGTTGCAAGCATCGTGATAATATCGCTTCTAAACTGTATCTTTCTTTTTTTATTGAAAGTTCTGCGCATAACATTCTCTCGCTCTATTCGCATATTCCCGAATTTTGGCGGTTCCCGTTTTCAGTTTCTTAACGAGCTTCTCCAGTGACAATCGGCATAAGCAGTGTTAATATATTTTTTCAAAAAATATTTTTGACGGTTTTTTCGATGATAAAAAAAATTAGTTTTTATCAAGTTCATGGGGTGAAGTGAACGAGAATTAAAAGGTGAGTCCATAGATTTTTGATGGGATGAAAATTATTTTTTTTAAATTAATATTTTCATAAATGAATTTGAATTGAAAGTTATATGTTAATATTAAATGCTTGTTTATTTTTTATAAAACCATGTTTAATAATCAGATGGAATCAAATAATAATAAAAAACACGTTTTTATAGCAAAGTATAATCTGTTCATACTTGAAATGAAGTGACTAACTAATTTATTTTTCCTGTAAAGTATGGGACTGTGATATATCGATTGAAAGATCTCTTCAATTTCTATTAAAAAATACACATAAAAAAATTAAATTTGCTTCAACCAAACATATAAATAAATGAATGTTAATAACTTTACTTGTTTCCACCTGAGCCAGATCCCAGCAAGAGACTCCTTCTCAAGGTTGGTTAGACTCCATGTTAATGCTACTTTAGATAAATCAGAAGGTTGACAGACTATTAAAGCTTTTAGACTAAAGAATAAAATGAAAAGAAAACCAAGGTGAAGAAGGTAGAGCACTTTGTAGATAAGAAATTAAATTCAAAAAATTTAATTTTATTCTGCCCATTTGAGAAAAGAAAAAAATTTGGCCTGCACTTTATATGGAAGGGTGGATGGAATACTTGTCTTGGATGTTGATTCTTGGTCCAGGAAACAGCGCTCCCCAAGAGATTAAATTTTTTGTCATTATTTCGCTTGGCCCAGAACACTGCCTTGTGGTACACCAGGCTTTATTGGTCGTAGTTGTGAGTATTGATCTTCGCATCTAATACGAAACATTCTTCCACTAAAGTAAGATTTTAACAGCAAGCTGTATTGTTTGTTTATGTTCGAGTCCTCGATGCCAGACTTTACCGAACGCCTGTGCCACGTCCAAGAATGCCGCTGAACATACCTTCTTTTCTTCTAGTGCCTTTTCTAATTGATCCGTAAATCTGTGGACTTGGTCTAAGGTGGCGTGTCCTTCTTTAAAGCCAAATTGATGAGTGAGGATTATGTATTTTTCTTCAATAATGGGTTTAAGTCTTTTAAAAAATATTTTCTCGAAAAGTTTTGATATGACTGGTAACAGTGATATTGGTCTGTGTTACGAAACCTCATTCATGGGTTTCCCAGGTTTAGGAATCATGATGACCTCTGCTATTTTCCAACAGATAGGCACCTGTTTTAGTCTAAATGTTGCATTAATTAAGTGAGCTAGTTTGACTATTGCTTTTCTTGGCAGATATTTAAGAATATCCCCTGTTATTTGATCGTATCCAGGCGCTTTTTTCGGACTATAGTGCCGCCTCGGCGGATAACAAAGGAGATGTCTCCTAGTGACCTGTCCACCTT
The DNA here is from genome assembly GCA_910591695.1 of Galerucella pusilla. Taxonomy (NCBI): domain Eukaryota; kingdom Metazoa; phylum Arthropoda; class Insecta; order Coleoptera; family Chrysomelidae; genus Galerucella; species Galerucella pusilla. The sequence goes on along the minus strand of CAJUYI010003507.1, from coordinate 7,223 downwards.
CCTGGGAAGGACAGGCACATGTGGCTAAGTGCTGTGAGCCTACACTCACCCTTCCTACTCTAGTGATGTCCTAGCGATATCCTAACGGTAATTTAGCCAAATAATATCCGAGTCTTGGTCTTGCTAGTGGACTCAAACGAAACATCAGGGGCTGTATTCTTTCCTGAAGGAGTGAAGATTCCAGAGAGAACATATATATCTTCTATTTGTAACTTCAAGCAAAATGAAGACAAAATGTGTGTCTCGGAAACCTCTATTTCCTCAGTCAAAAATACAAGTCCTGATATAGACTCCTAAGACTAGAGCACCCAAGGGAGGATTTCTTTAAGAAGGATCTAGTGAAAGGACTGTTGGCCTGATAAGGACTTCGGATCTCTTCATATAAACAGTATTACTAAGAGTATAAGAAGTCTAGAGGCCGAGGACTGTAAACCTGTGACTGGTGATGACGAATTAATCAACCAATCCATACCCAAAAATGAATCTTTTAATGTTATTGTGTATATTTTTCTATAATTATAATATTGTTATCCAATGTATCTTCTCAAAATAAGTTTCCCTATTTGGGCTGTTGAGCACAACCCAAACGAATGAATGAGTTAAATTTTCCTAACAAAATCGTCTTCCTAGGTTGGTATCATTTTCTTTTAATATGTTTACATGTGTATATTGGAAAATTCTTAGTCTACAATAGAACCTCTTAATCTTCTTAATCTTCTTGCTCTGCAAATCAGATCTCCACAGCTTTTATTACCTCCTCGTTGGAAGAAAATCTACGACCTTTTAAACTTTTTTTCAGTTGAGGAAAGAGAAGATAGTCGGACGGAGCCAAATCTGGTGAATAAGGGGGGTGTTCTAGTAATTCAAACCCCAAATCTCGAATATTTTGCATGGCAACATGAGATTTATGTGCAGGCGCGTTGTCCTGCAAAAACAAAACACCTTTGGATAGCTTTCCGCGACTTTTCTCTTTAATTTTTTCCCGTAGAATGGTCAGTAAATGTCGAATAGTAATCCCTGGTTATTGTTCTACCCTTATCCAAAAAATAAATCATATGATTACCTACTCCAAGGCAATCCCAAAAAACTGAAGCAAGAACTTTTCCAGCAGATTTTTGGACACGAAACTTCTTAGGTCTTGGAGAAGACGAAGAACATTGATCAACAAGGGTATTAAGCATATCTTTCGTAAATCTGCTTACCTCTTAACCCTTTTAAATACAGGCTCGATGCTCCAATTTTTCGATTTTCAAAATTTCGCTGGACATCTTTTTTCTTTTAATTTATTGCATAGCTCTGGTTTACTTTTTTGACGTCCAACTTCACACTGACACGTCATTTTATGGACACGTCTATATAATGAGTTATTTGGGTAGTATCTAGCATTGCAAATGGTTGTCTACTCTATGTTTATGCATGGACCAAACGACCGAATTACAATAAATTCAACAAAATATAATTATTTTAGTCACTTCACTAACAGTACGAACATACTATATACCTAACAATTTTTCACCTCTAGCACTCTTTTTCATTCGATGAAATGTTTAATCACGTTTTCACGTTTCGTGGAAAAATCGGAAGTAAAAACGTTTTCCATTTTTTCTTTTGTGTATTAAAAGGTATATGTAGCTGCAACGTGCTTTGTGCTTCCTTCGGGATGAATCGAATCCAGTTGTCACGGAAAGGAGCAGTTTCGTAAATTTGTTTATGTCTCGCTTCGTGCAGCGCTCTATTTCATTTCAACGTGCTTCATAATATAGTTAGATAAGTAGGTATAACCTATCAATAACATTCATGGCTTTTTTTATTAATTTTTTGACAGATATTTATAATATAATGAGGTACGAATATAAGCAAAATTTGATAAAAACAAGAAGTTTCTTTATTGAAATATTTTTTTAATATGTGAGGTTTTTATGTTAGAGTATTGTTGAATTTTTTCCTGATTCATCCTTGAAGAATGTCCTACCAAAGTTTCTACTCAATATTAATAGTTTTGTGTTTTTTACGATTTTTGAAGTTGATGGCTTAAAAAAAATTTAATCTGTGAGGTTTTTACTTTAACATCTTGTACACGGTTATAGTATTGTTGAATGTTACCCTTACAGATTAGTTTAGATTATGATTTTATGAGGTGGCTTTTGGCCTATTCCACTACTGGGATCTTTCCAGATCCATTGTGATCCTCTAAACTCTAGACAGTTTCCCTATCTTTGGCCATCAGATCTGCTGTAAATTTGGGCGAGTGTTCTATTATTAATTGTGGTGAATGCCGTCCTTTCCGTCTGGAAAATAGGGTAGAAGCATAAATTTTGATATTGGTGGGAATTGACGCTTTATCAGGTCTCCTAACACCTTGCATCCCTATTTTTTCAAAAAATATAAACTTTACTTTTAAAACGATTTTAAAAATAATAAAATTTGAAAGTCCGCCAAAACACGCTTTTTACGTCATAAAGATGGCTGTCCCATGGTGTGACGTCATTTGTTTACGTTCTTATTCGTGTATCACGCTCTGAGTTCTTGTGACCTAATTTGTTTCTGAAAGCTTGGAAAATGGATAAAGCCGGAAAAAAAACTTTGTATTCCAAGTATTGCATTGTTCCAGTGTGTAAATCAACGTCTATTAAAACTCCAGACAAAATATTTGTTACTTTACCTGGTGGCGCAAGCAAAAATACACTTAAGAGAAGGCTTTACTTTTGTTTGTGAAGACCATTTTAATGATAGGTACCTACTTCTATGCTGGTAATTTTTATTTTAAAAAGTTTGAGGTTATGTACCTATATGTCCAGGAATCAACCATAAAAACATCATTTTCTTACGACCACACATCGAAATATGGTTGCTATATATTATATAAATAATACATAGTTTAAATCGTACTTACGATAATGCTTTAACTCCTCTTATTTCCTCTGCATTAAAGCAGCTGTTTGACTTCACATATTCAAGCAGCATAAATAAGTCTACTTTGGGCAAGTTATCAGTTTGTGCTTTTACAAAACCTTCGCTAGCCATATCTTTACTAACAAAATATGAAAGAATCTTCACTGAACACTAAACTAGTAAATAAAATTTAATATATTCTTTCAAAAGTTTTAAAATATCCTCGGAAATATGGAATATTCATGACCACTTTCCACTTTACGTTGACTTTTAGAAATAAAAAAAGCACACACAAACACGTAATGGTCTCAAACAAACATATAAATGATATTTTTACGTCGATGAAGCAATTAATAGTTGATTAAAATACAATATAAACACACAACTATAATGCAATACCGGCCATATTGACATAAGTAAACACAAGAGATATGACATCACACGTATCATCGGTAGCGTTCGGAAATCCTCGGGTTGTGGTCGGAAAGTGCATTGAAATTTGAATTTTATTTTAAAATTTGGGAGTAATTTCCAATGGAAACTGGTTTATTTCCTATTATTAGTAATTTTTGATATCATATTTACTATTATAAATTAATATCCAAGCAAAATATGAAATATGCGTGTACTCTATTGTGACATTCCTTGATAGGCTTACTGGGAAGGCTATCCCTCGCTTTATCCCTACTATACCGGCTCCTACGCCGTCTAACGTCTTCGACCCATCTGTTTACCAAAAAACATCCACGTGTATGGATACACCTTTTTTCCAGACTTCCCTGTTTGGTATAGTTACTTGCAGATTACTTCATTAAGAATTTCCTATCAAAATTTCAGCTCAATATCAACATTTTTGTGGTTTTTACAAAGTTTTTTAGAAAACCTCGATATTAATTTTTTCACTTTCAAATTAAACACCCTATAACTCAGAAACTAGCCGTACAACAAATATATTTTTAATTTAGTACCAAACGTGATTCTGACTCGTGTAAAAATAAACTTATTTTCCGTCCTATTTATAGAAATTAAACCCTGCAAAACTCTCTTTAATCGAAAATTATTTATAAATGTCAATTCTTACTTTTGCGTTGTATAACCAGCTAATAACAATGGTCGCCGACAATTATACAACGAAGTCGATATCAAAATGGATATTTATAGATCTTATATAAACCGGACTGAACAGAAAAAAAAGTAATTATAAATATTTTACAAAAAGAAAAACAATGTTATTTAATACCGAGTATCCCCAACTCTAACACGTTCTAATCATAACCATAGATCTTAACCATTGATTTCATAACGTATCTCCTTGAAATGTTAATATTCATCTTCTTTTTTAAATAGAGGAGTTCAGTCTAAGTTCAGTGTGGCCAACAAAAGTGGTTTTTTTGACAAGAATGACAGTTAAGGTCTACCATTTAAAATATACGATTTTCGCATGTTTTTTATCATTGCGAACATCTATATTGCTTTATTAAAATAATGAATACACCCCCGAAGCTTATATTTTGAAATTTAAAATGACTTTATAGCTGAATACTCAACATATCGGTGGCCAATAATTCTAAGAACTTTTGGCAAGTCACCATTTCATTTCTGTTATTCTGTCACTAGTTATGTCAAATGTCAGTTATATTTATTTTTGTTGATATTCGTTTAATTGTGTATGTCCATTTTCGATTAGATTTTTATAGCATTTCTAGTTAGCTGTATCTCTATTCGTCTAATTACTTTTTCCACTGACATCTGACATAATTAGAGAAAGAATAACAGAAATGACAGTTGCCCTGAGGATAGATTTAAGAACAGTCATATTGAAATACCTAAGGAATGGTTTATTATAGTTGTGAAGCACGAACGTCACATTTTTAGCTACTTGTACTTAATACCCACAAACAATTTGACCATCTTTGGTTATAAATAAGCGAGTCTATATTTAAAATAATCGATTTTCTATCAAAACCTTCTCAACAACATCGTTCTAAATAAAAACCCAAAGTTATACAACATCAGTAGTTAACTTTCGTGACAGCCCTCATTAAAATAAATCCACAAACTGATAATTATATCCAATCTTAAAAAAGAAAGGATAAAAGAGTCTTTTTCATCTGCTCTATTCGCAGATGTGATTCAAACGTGCTGAAACGATGCTGCTTCTCCCACGATGTTAGAATATTATAAATGTGCGGAAAGTATTAGGTTTGCCACGTGGATATTTCGAATAACGTGATAGTGGGTAGAAAGTTTAATCAATTTAATTTTTAAATTATTTATTAACAATGTGATTGGATTAAAAATGGACGTTGTTTATTAACACAAAGTGATTTTTTCATCGACTGTTTATTTGCCCTACACTTATGTATACGAAACTGATTGTTAGACAACCAAACATACATTTGAATTGACGTTTAGTATGTAACTTAAATTGCTTGATTATTTATCGCTTCTTTTGAAATAATTTCAGTATTTAAAGACTTGTATTATTGAATTGTTTTGTATTTGAACTTGATTTGACTTTAATTACGGAATGATGTGATATTCTCTATAGCCGTAACAAAAAACGTGCACCTCAACGTGCTTTCGATTTAATGGAAATGTGATGAGACTATTTCGAGCTTCAAAAGAAATGTGCAATCATAAGAATTATTATTAAGTGCTTCTATTATTGACAAGGAAAATTTTGTATTGTAAAGAGCGATTTTTGTATATGGAACGCTTCAGTTTATTCGAAAACTGGTTCCCACTTACTCCGAGCAAGATTAAAATTAAAATTTGGTTGATTATACAGGGTGATTCATTACTAATTGACTTTCTACTATTAAAATATTAATGAATCACCCTGTATACTTTGCCATAAAAGTAAATGAAAAGAAAAATACTTTTTCTCCCTATTTTTACGAATTCTTTTCGATAAATAAGAAAAATTAACTCTATTTTTCTGTATATTTACCCAAGAAAAATTAATATTTTTGTTTCAGTATACGTTATAAACAATTTATGAAAATAAATAGAAAAATATGGAATCAAATTCTGTTACGAACAGTAACGCCAAGATCTCCGATTCTGGATATTCTAATAGTTGCAGTAATACAAATTCACAAAGAAGGTAGATACAACAAAAATAATTTACATAAAAAGAAAATCCATATCTACGAAATATGGTCGAAAAAAATAAATATTAAATAGATTTAGAGTGAATTCGAATATTTTTTCCCCAAATCATGATAAAAATGATAGTACCGGCAACACCGCTACACAATGATCCCTGCCTTTGATACAATTTTTTTTTATAAAAATTTACAATTTTTAATTTTTTTGTTAGTGCAAGCTCCAAATCTCTCCACAGCGGTAGTAATTCCAGCAGAAGCAGTGGTTACTGCGGAGCCGCAAATCCAGATGGCAGGTTAGTGCTACCCCAAACCGATTTAAAAACAAAAAAATTAATTTCCAAATATTCTAGCGTGGAAATTGGTCCGCAACCACCGAAGCGCAGCAAAGATAAAGAGCACAAAAATAAAAAAAACAAAATAAACGTTTCTTCCCTCACCACAATTGCTGGGTCGACTCTGACACTCGCTCCCAGCGAAAATTTAAGTAGTACCACGCAAAATATGATAGATATTTTACCGGAACCACTTATAGGTCAGTAAATTTATTTTTTCCCAAAATTTGTAAGTTTTAAACCAAAAATTTTCAGGTATCGAAGTAGTACTACCACAAACAGTACCTGATGTTCCTGTTATTAACGAAAATCTGAACGAAATCATTTCAGAAATTCAATCAAGTCCCGATATCTCACAAATAGAAATAATAACAGTTAAAACTCCACCACCTCCATCTCCCACAACATTTTACATCGATCCCACTGTTACTATCAACGAAATTAGCTGTACCGAAGAAAAAGAACCAACAGAAACTAAACCGGCTGAAACTAATCGAGGTTACACTGCCCAATCCGAGGTAAATACAGAAACCCATCCACTTTTATCACCGGATTTAATCTGTTTTGATTTTTTCAGGACGGTTTTTGCTGTGTAATATCCATGTACGACGGAGTGGTTTTATATACGACCCCGAGTCTTACGACCGTTTTAGGATTTCCAAAAGATATGTGGTTAGGAAGATCGTTCATAGATTTCGTCCATCCGAAAGATAGAGAAACTTTTTCTAGTCAAGTCACTACAGGTGTCGCTTTTCCATTGGTCGATTCAGAAGGAAAGTACAAAGGTGAGATTAATTTAAGTAGTTCTAGAAGTAGTAAAGTAATTCGAGAGGTAATCAAAGTAGTTCTAGAAGTAATAAAAGTAGACTAGAAGTAATAAAAGTAG